>JAVXUP010002014.1:50000-167630 GCA_033070095.1 Escallonia herrerae
CTCGGCAGAGGAAGGGCAGGAAGAATCACAGTATGATTACCGTAAATGGGTGTTCGGGTGTATGGGTCTATAGGTGAAATTACGTATAGAATCTGTTGGGGGTGAGTTGGTAAGTGTTTTGGGTGCATCTGTGATGAGGTGAGGCAAGGAGGACCGTGTTTCAGTGTGTGCCGCGAGGGTGTTCTTGCACGAGTGAGCTGGGCAGTGTGTTTAGTGTGTGTCAATGTGGGTGTGTGTACTTCAAATGTATGAATGTGAGTGATTATACACCTTAAGTGTATATTGTGAAGTGTTTCAAGGGAAGGCCTATACATATAGCTGTGTTTTGAGGGTGTGATGCCAAGGAAAGTGGGTTCGCAGTCGACGTGGAGGTGCCACAAGGAATGCAGTCCGACTTAGATGCCAAGTATGTTGATGTGAGACACAGCAAGGGCGGAGCAAGGGTAGAGACCAAGGGCTTCCCAGACAGAGCTTGAGGATGGCAGTGCTGCGAAGGGCGATGGCGTAGGGTGAAAACACGACGACAGTCACAGTCCGATACTTAGGTCCAAAGTCAGGGTCATGTATGTTTCTCTCTCTAGGATTTTAGAGTGAGAAAGTGAGAGTGTTCTGAAAATGTCCAACCGTCCAAATGAATTCTCAAGACCTATATTTATAGAGGTTGAGATGATGACATCATCATGCTACACGTGGCGCTCCCCGGGAGTGACACGTCACCGAGGGGTCCACAGCTGTCGGTGCTCCACAGACTGTTGAATCGCATATTCACCCTGCCTGCCCCACACAGCGTCGCTCTGTCTATCTGGAAAGACTGGCTCCCACAGCGTCGGTGTGGCCAGAGAAACCCCTTGATCTAGCCTCCAATCCAAGCCCTTGTAGAGTCCCACTAAGTTTGTCAAGAGACCCATGGAGAACCTGATAATGGTGAGGGTTGCCCCTATAGCCAACTGTCAGGCGGACTAGCGCCATGCCCTCCAAGGACCTGCTCCCGTCCCGGAGTGACCCGAGGGTCATTGCCCTGGTGGTGTCGACGATCAATGGTAACATGAGTGGACATGCTCGCAGCTTAGTGCTTAGGGTCCGTGGCGAGGGGTCCTCATGCCGGAGCCACCCCCGTAACTGTGACGGCGATGGCTTTAAGGTTGTGAGCCCATCCCGTGATTGATTATACCAGCGATGGCTTTAAGGTTGTGAGCCCATCCCGTCATTGATTGTGCCGGTGATGGCTTTAAGGTTGTGAGCACATCCCGTCATTGATTGTGCCGGCGATGGCTTTAAGGTTATGAGCCCATCCCGTAATTGATTCTGCCGGCAATGGCTTTAAGGTTGTGAGCCCATCCCGTAGTTGATTGTGCCGGCGATGGCTTTAAGGTTGTGAGCCCATCCCGTAGTTGATTGTGCCGGCGATGGCTTTAAGGTTGTGAGCCCATCACGTAGTTGATTGTGCCGGCGATGGCTTTAAGGTTGTGAACCCATCCCGTAGCGAGGGGTCGTCGTGCCAGAGCACTACAAACGGAGCCCCCCGTGATGCTGCACACTCTAGAGAATGGGTTGAAGCATGTTCCACGTCCATGGCGGGGGCACATGGTGTGGTGAATAAGTGTGATGCCCGAAGGCTTGTATCATGATTGTGGCGCACGGGCACGGCGACGAACGTCGCGGGGACAATACTTGGTGCCAGAGCACATGTCATGAGAGTGGTTCGGCGACGAACGTCGTGAAGCAATACTTTGTGCCGAGGCACATGTGATAAGAATGGAGCATGGGTGCGGCGACGAAGGTCCCGGAGCAAATACTTGGTGCCGGGGCACATGTTATGAAGATGGCGCATGGGTGCGGCGATGAAGATCGCGGAGCATATACTTGGTGCCGGGGCACATGTGATAAGAATGGAGCATGGGCGCAGCGACAAAGGTCGCGGAGCATATACTTGGTGCCGGGGCACATGTTATGAAGATGGCGCGGCGACGAACGTCGCGAAGATATACTTGGTGCAGGGGCACATGTTATAAAGGTGGCACGGCGACGAACGTCGCGAAGATATACTTTGTGCCGGGGCACATGTGATAAGAATGGCGCATGGGTGCGCTTCGGGTGTCCCGAAGACGGTATGTGAGCTGAGTGTACCTGTCATAACAAGATAATGAATGCAACATGTAGTAATGACAAAGTTGGAATTGATGGTACGCGGTCGTCGGACGACGGACGTCGCGAGGATGATGGACGACGGACGTCGCGAGGTCGATGCACGATGGACGTCGTGAGGTCGATGCACGGCGGGAGGTCGATGCACGACGGACGTCGCGAGGTTCATGCACGACAGACGTCGCGAGGTTCATGCACGACGGACGTTGCGAGGTTCATGGACGACGGACGTCGCGAGGTTGATGGACGACGGACATTGCGAGGATGATGGACGACGGACCTTGCGAGGATGATGGAGGACGGAGGTCGCGAGGTTGATGCACGACGGACGTCGCGAGGTTGATGGACGACGGACGTCGCGAGGTTGATGGACGACGGACGTCGCGAGGTTGATGGACGATGGACGTCGCGAGGTTGATGGACGACGGACATGGCGAGGATGATGGACGACGGACCTCGCGAGGATGATGGACGACGGAGGTTGCGAGGTTGATGCACGACGGACGTCGCGAGGTTGATGGACGATGGACGTCGCGAGGTTCATGCACGACGGACGTCGTGAGGTTCATGCACGACGGACGTCGCAAGGTTGATGGACGAGGGACGTCGCGAGGTTGATGGACGATGGACATCGCGAGGATGATGGACGACGGAGGTCGCGAGGTTCATGCACGAACGTCCATAAACATCGCGGAGGTGCAAAGACTTGAGAAAACAAGTGCGCGAGGGAGCGGAGGCCATAGGCCAAAAATGGGGGAAGGTCAAGGCCACCACCCCTGGGGAGGCCGAGGCCAACCCCTTGGTGAGGCCGAGGCCGACCCTAAGGGGTGGCCAAGGCCAATGGCCAACTCCCATGAAGGGAGGCCAAGGCCACTCCCCCTTTGGGTGAACTTTGGGTGCGCCGACGGAAGTTGTTTTGATGGGCAATGACAAATCCGAAAGTTGCATTGCGACGAGCGTGTCGAACATGAATCATACCCATGTGACGAACAAGGTACCTAAGTCACATACGAAGTGTATGAAGTGAACAAAGTGCGAAAGGGACTTTGCTCGAGGAGTGAACAACTGGGGGGAAAGGCCAAGGCCAGCACCCCATGGAGGCCGAGGTCGACCCCCCATTGAGGCCGAGGCTGACCCCATGGCCTTGGGGGAGGCCGAGGCCGACCCCATGGGGTTGGCCAAGGCCTATGCCCTTGACCCCGTCGCTTCGGTTGCGCCAACGGTCGATGTTTTTGGTGAAAAGGTGCTCAGGTGGTCGCGGTGCGACGAACGTGGTATTGTGAGTCAGGGTAGCGTGAAATAATTGGTGACTAAGTCGCGCGTGAGGCGCGTGAAGCAAAGAATGCACATGACTTGGGTGCGCGCACTTTGACTAGTTCGAAGCGTTGAATACTGTGCTTGTGCGGACATGTCATGCACAATGGAACTCCAAGTGGACCTTTGAGTGCGACCAGAATAGGTTGGGAACATGGTGTTTAGTGTGTTAATGGATTCGGCTGTACGAAGGCAGATGGATTTATGAAGTTCAGTGAGTTAGTGTGTGAGTGATGTGTATATAAATGTGTAAGTGAATGAGTTAAGTTAGTGTAGTGGATTTCCTAGGGATTTAGGGTATTGAAAGTGAAGTAGTGTATGTGTGTTTGGGAAGTGTGTGAGTGTGTGGGTGATGGGTCACGGCAGTATATTGAGGAAGAAGAATATAGTGTGTGCGTAAAAAGGTGAGAAAGTGTGGGTTTTAATCCATGAATAGTAATTGTTTTGTCGCTAACGCTAGAAATTAATTTAAGCAGTTTTTCGTGAATTTTTATAAATAATTAGGGCCAAAATTAGATAAAGTGTAAAACAGTAACCCTGATATTCTTACGAGATCTACGCTCTAGAAAATTTGGGAATTTTTGGGATCCGCGAGGGGTGCTAATTTGGGGTACCGATTAAAGAAATTTATCGAATTATTTAGCATAGCAAACCAAGTTATTTTAACCTGAACATTTTATGCAAGCTCTATTTTACAGATATGATTCATTATCTAAAATTTTGGGCAATTCTGAGGTCGATAGGTATTTTTCGCGAAACTGGCCTTTTAGCGTTCAGTCTGGACACCGGTTCGGGATTTTCGGGCAAAAAATTTCTAAAATACTTTTTAGGCCAGAAATAAGATCAGGATGTTTAAAATAGTATTTTAAGATATTTTTGAGATTTTTTCGGTGCCAAAAACCTCTGGGGGTGTTTTGGTAATTTACCACTCCGAAGGGGGTATGTTGGTAATTTTACATACAGTAAGATTATTTTAGTGACTTTGCTAATGGAAAAGTCATTTTGATGATTAAAGTGTAAGAGGGGGTATTTTGGTAATTTGCCACCTCGAAGGGGTATCTTGGTAATTTGACCTAAGAAAGGTATTTTTGAATAAATTTACATATGGGAAGCTTATTTCTATGATTCTACGTATGGAAAGACTATTTGGGTAATTTGAGTCCGAGAGGGGCATTTTGGTAATTTTATACCCTAGGGGCGTTTCGATAATTTTACATACCCGGTGAAGGGAGGTTCATTTTAGGAGCATGTGTGAGTTGTTATTAAGTTATACTTTTGTTTTGTAGGCTGTATTCTAATGATTCCATTATTCCGTTTAGGTTAAAGCTAAAGACTTCCGGTTAGGATAATTTAGCTGCGGATCCAGGTAAGGGATTCTATCTGAACCTTGGGTAAGGACTTTTGTTTGAACCCTTATTTGATTACTTGTACTCGTAAGTATTCCTTTGAAATATTTACGGCTAATGCCGAACTCTGAGTTGTGTATTGATATCAACATGTTCTTGCCCAGAAAACCCTAATGTTGAACCTGAATCGATTAATTGGAAATCCTGTGATGCCCGCCTGTACTGCGGGTTGAGCGAATTTGATAATTATTTGTATTCATTCTTCCGAATTGTTGTACCTAAATTCGATAATGTTTCGCAATTGTTTTTGCTATTTATTTGTGATTTTCTTCTGGAATTTCGAACAAGGTTACACCAATATGTGATAGTTATTAGAACCCGAATTGATTTCACGGATATGAGCTTATGTTAACGCTCATTTGTATTGTTGATTTTCTGTGTTGACCTGGGTACCTGTTTAGTGGGGAGGCGGTATAAGGCTGGTTGAATCCTGCATGAAACGCAGGCTAGTACCCAAGTGGACTAGTAATTATTTTAGTACATCATGCATGTGTACACTATATAAGCTTGCCATAATGACATTGCAATTGGCCAGGATCAACATTAATTTTTTATTTTATTAGCTAGAATGATTTGTGCTTGTGTTGAAAGCCCTTGACAAATATTCATCGTATTTAGTTAGAAGGATTTGTACTTGGGTTGAAATCCCCTGACAAGCCTTTATTGTATTATTTGAAATGATTTGTGCTTGGGTTGAATCCCTCGAAAGAATCTGCTGTATTTTGGAAATGATGGCTTGAAAATGATCTTGTATTGATCGTTTTGGGTTTTGTTCAGATTGTTGATATTTATTTTGGGTAATCATTGAGTTTTGATCGTTCGAAGTGTTTTGAAAATCATCGTCAGTTAGATTTTTTGGAGTCGTATTATAATCTCTATTGTAGTCCTTGTACGACCTTACTGGGCTCTTAAAAGCTCACCCTTTAGTTTGGTTCCCTTCTGCAGGTAATGATCAAATGTAGCATGTTCGGGAATGAGTTAAAGTCTGTGTGAGATCCCGATGAGCCCATCACTACTATGTAGGGAGACCCCTGCGTGGGTCAGTTTTGTCAACTCGTTCTATAAGAACTTGAGTTTGTAAAGAACCTAGATCTTAATGGTTCAAGTTTGAGTAGTTTTGTAATATTGAATGTGAAGAGTTTGAGTTGATATCGGATTAACTGTTTGGGAAGTATGTGTTAGTGAACAGGATTTGACAGGTTTGATGTGATCCGGTAAGTTAACGACCCGGGAGTTCGGGGCGGTGGAACTCTGGATTCCCGGGGGCGTTACAGATATCTCATCAAACTACGAAATTATCCCGACATAACCTGATCATCAACGACAGGGCAGACTCAAGAGAAACATAACCACCAGTCCTCATCGACATTCTTAAATAGAAGAAATATCAATTATCAATAATTGCTGACATTTGACAACAACAATGACACATCCATCTTAACACAATATCATCATTAACAACAGGTATGCTAATCGAATCAAATCAAAGCATAGAAGGAACCTCGTTATCCTTATTAAACTTCATCAACGAGACGGACTAGGTGAATAATTCCACCACAAGTTAGCGTCATACAAGCCAAAAATACCGGATTTTAATAACTATTGACTTTCAAAGTTATAACATTAACATCTTCAACATAGGTATGTTAATCCTAGCAAATACACCGCAATTTCTCAACAACATGCCTAGAGAGGAGGAATACCAAATCTTTAATAACTACTAGCATCCAACAATAACAACAAGAGTTTATAATAAATGTCAGTAACATGACATGCTGATTGAATAATTGAATTAGCATAACAAAACTGAACTACCCTTACCTGATTGGCATATAGCCAACCAACTCGCAATGTAACACATCGAACCCTAAAATACTCCTCATAAATTAAATTGGTTTTTTTAGCGACAAATTTAATTTTTAGTTAGCATTGATATAATTTTTAGCAATGACATATTTTATTATTTCACATTGACATGTATTGTAACGATGAATTAATTTTTAGCATTGATATACTTTTTAGGGACAATTAAACTTCTTTTAGTATCGGCATTCTTATTAGCGACGATTTGTGACACGACATAGCGTAAAAGATCCATTAATAGTTTTCCTAGTGCATAAACTATTGTAGATAATTATTTTGGACCATTTTGATTTTCAAGAGAAAAACTTGATTTCATCACCTCTCTTTGGTGAGGAAGATTGTTAGTTAAGAGTTTCGAAAGGATTGTATTTAACTCTTGGATCTTTGAGATAAGTAAGATTGAGATTTAGATAATGGTGTTTGTGGCATCGTAGATGCTTTGTTATACATTTATAATGGTTATGTCATCGACGTGTTTGGGTCTTGGTTTAAAGACATGTATTGGACCCTGAAGTTAGAGTGTTGATCTTATGAGCAAAATTGGATAATGAAATTCTTTTGGAGACCTTTACCCCGATATTGGTGATTTGATAGAATTAATTCTTGTGTAATTTGTTTCACCGCTGCGTTTGGTAATAAATTTGTAAAGGAATACTCATTGGAATTATTTGGGTGAACGGATTGTCTTAGACTTTTGCTTGTGGAGATATTTTATCTTAAAGGGTTTAGTTTCTCTGTCTATACCGTTATCTTTAGAATTGCAATGGTATATAATGAAGTTTGATGGTAGTCGCTGCCTCTCATTTTCGGGGCGTGACAGGTACTACCGCCTTTCTTCAACCTATTTCAACTCAAAATTTTCATTTCTTATGCTTTTGTTTCACTTAACCATGAGTGTCCACAAAATTCACCACTAGGTGTGAAAAATTACCAAAACACCCACCGGACATAGTAAAATTACTTAAACACCCCCTGTCGACTCTTGCACCAATAAATACTCCAAAATGACTCAAAATATCTTTTTGAAACAACATAAACTAATTTTTGGACTGAAAAGTCATTCGGTAAAATTTTCGCTCGAAAATCTTATTCGGATAACCAAACCGAGTGCTAGGGAACCAATTTTGTCAAAACTAATAATCGGCATTAAAATGTCATGAAAATTTAGAACTGAAGTGTATCAGCTGTATAAGATTCCTATAAATTTTTTAGTATAAAATAACCTGATTTGGTATTTAAAAAAATTAAAACCTTATTTCAAGGATAAAAATATTTAACATCCTTAGAGAACTTAGAAAAATCCCAAAAAAAATCATCAAGTGTAGATCTATAAAAAACAACTCGGGTTTTTTTTTTTTCTATTTGGCCAAGTTCTAGCTGAAAGCTACGTTAAAAAAATAAAGTTTAAAAATAATAAAAAGAACAAGACTTTTAGTGACAATAACAACCACTATTCACCTGCCTTAAGATCAAAGCATACACTTCATCACCTCCCACACACCCCCACCTGTATTTTCTAGTTTTGCACTCCCAAAAATTACCACAACCCATTTACACACCTTAAACATCACCATTTTCACTCACACCCTTCGCACACCTCACATAAAAACACTTTAATTCTCCTCACAAACACACATATTATACTTAAACGCACACATGTCAACCATGATATACACACCCACAGTCGCAGCACATATACGCATGCACGCACACACGCACAGACACACACTGTTTTACCTCTGCAGACACTATTTTCACCCCTTTTATTCCACTTTGTGCCCTCTTTATTCACTGTAATTCTACTCCACTTTCACCTATTTAATCTCACAATTGCATTCAACACGACAACAAATCAAAACATAAGCTAATTAAGCCTTAAATCCCTCAACAACTCACACCAAAACACCAAGAACACACAAACACACACACACACACACACACACACACACTAATAAAACTAGTTTTTACCTTACTTTGAAGACCCGTAACATCTTCGATTCTCCACAAAAACGGCTTTTGTTTCTTGAAAATTCTTCCTTTATCTCTCTTCTATAACTTCTCTATTCAACCCTTCACAAAATTCTTCCTGAATTTTATTCTATTTCCCATGCAAACAGCTGCTCCAAACGTTGAAGTCTGATTTTTGCCTGACTTTGAAAGTCTATAACTTCTTCAATTCTTCACCAAATTGCTGTTTGTCTTGTGTTTTCTTCCTCCCCCTTCCTCTATAATATCTTTGTTGAAATTCCCTTTATTTGCTCTCAAATAGCTGCTCCTGAAATATTCCCTCATGCCACATCAGCTCCCACTTAGCTTTACATGCACACACTCCACCTCTTGGAAAAATTGAGATGTCATTCTCCCTTGTTTGTGGTTGTCTTTGGCAGCCACGAAATCATGCAAAGTTGTTATAAATTAATTAATTAGTTGATTAATTAATTTTTTTAATGAAGGATATTACATCTTCCCCTTAGAAAATTTGTCCTTTTATTAAAGATAATGTACCTTAAATTCACAAACAAGTGGGGGTATCTTTGCCGCATCCAAGTTTCGGGCTCCCATGTGGCTGCTTCTACTGCGTGGTTTTTCCAAATCACCTTGACTACCGGTACTACTTTAGAGCGAAGTACTTGCTCCTTTATGTCGACCACTTCCATAGGTACCTCTGGGTCTGAAAGGTTGTCTCGTATCTCCATTAATTCCAATCTTATTACGTGTGGTGGATCCGGGATATTTCCTTAGCATAGAAACATGGAACACATTTTGTAAGTGATCCAACTCCCCGAGTAGCCCAAGTTTATACGCTACTGCTTCAATCCTGGAAAAGATCTTGAATGGTCTGATGAATCTAGGACTTAACATTCCTTTTTTACCAAACCGCATTATCCCTTTCCATCGCGACACCTTCCACTACGATACCTTCAAAAATACGAGGTCGCCTACTTCAAGTTTCAACGGTCTCCGTCTCTTATTTTAATATTATCTTGTAAAATTTTCCCTTTCGCCTACTCTGCGCGTTGTGAAGCATGTCTTGTAAAATTTTAATATTATCTTCCATTTTTTTATTAAGTTGGTCCGAGATAATCGCCTTTCTCCGACTACATCCCAGCAAATTGGTGTACGACACCTTCAACAATACAATGCTTCGTACGGGGCCTATTAATACTTGTCTGATAACTATTGTTACACGAAAACTCACTTAAAGGTAACTGTTCATCCCAATTTCCTCTAAGGTCCACCACATAAGCTCTTAACATATATTCTAGTATCTGAATTGTTCGTTCAGATTAACCATCCGTCTGCAGGTGAAACGTTGTACTCATGCTTAATTTGGTTCCTAATTCCTCTTGGAAACTCTTCCAGAACCTTGACGTAAACCTCACATCCTGATCAAATACGATGGTAATCGGCATTCCGTCTTGACTAACTACCTCCTTGATAAAGATTCGGCCTCCATCGAATACCTTTCTATTATAAGAATAAATCGAGTTGTTTTGGTTAAATGATCTATTGTCATCCAAACAGATGTATTCTTATTAGATGTCCGGGGTAATTTGGAAACAAAATCCATGGTAATATGGTCTCACTTCCACTCAGGAGTAGGCAATGGTTGCAGTTATCCACCCATCTTCATATGGTCAACTTTGACCTGTTAACTGTTCATGCATTTTGATACAAATTCTAATATCTCCTTCTTTATACCTTACCACCAGAAACTTTGTCATAAATCCTGATACATCTTTGTCACTCCTAGATGGATTGAGTTTTTGGAATTATGAGGGTCTGTTTCATCCTTAGGTGGAACATAAACCCGACCTTCATATTTGTAAATCCCTTCCCCATCGCAACTACAATCTTCTTTGTCGTTTTTCCGAACCCACTTCGAATCTTGCATAACTCTTCATCTTGACTTTGGGCTTCTTTAATTCCATCAAGTAGCGTAAGTCTAGGCTACTATTCCCTTCTCCTCTCACTCACACATTAACTTTGAGCTTGTTCCATTCGTCTACAATAGCCTTATGTCATGTAATCATGGAAGCTAGGTTCTCTATTTTCTTTCTACTCAAGGCATCAGCTACCACATTCACCTTCCCGGGGTGGTATAATATAGAGCAATCATAATCTTTAAGGAATTCTAACCACCTTCTCTGCCGCATATTAAGCTCCTTTTGCATGAAAATATTGTTTAAACTTTTGTGATCTGTATAAATTTCACATGTTGCACCATATAGGCAGTGTCTCCAAAATTTCAAGGCAAACACCGTTGCTGCTAGCTCCAAGTCATGTGTTAGATAATTCCTCTCGTGGTTTTCAACTGTCTTTACACACACAAGCGATCATTTCCCATTCTGCATAAGGACACATCCTAATCCCTCTCAGGATGCATCACTGTATGTCATAAACCCATCAAACCCAGATGGTAAGGTAAGTACTAGTGCAGTCACTAACCTTTCCTTCAGTTCTCGAAAGCTACGCTCATACTTTTTTGTCCATTTAAACTTCACATTCTTCAGGATCAGGTTGGTCATCAAGGAGGCAATCATAGAAAAGTATTTAATAAATCTGTGATGCTACTCGACTAGACCTAGAAAGCTACGAACCTCATACATGGATGTCGGACGCTTCCAGTTTGACATTGCTTCAACTTTTTCGGGATCTATAGATATCCCTTCACTTGTCACTACATGACCCAGGTTTTCAAGCCGGAATTCACACTTCTTAAATTTGGCATATAATTTGTGTTCTCTTGATATATGTAATATTTGCCTTAGATGTTGGACATGTTCTTCTTTGCTTTTCGAGTATATCAGAAAGTCATCGATGAAACGATAACACACCACAATCGAGATATCCTCAAAAACCCAATTCATAAAAGCTATCAGGGCATTAATCAACCCAAAAGGCATCACCAGGAATTCATAATGCCCATACTGGGTTCTAAAGACAGTCTTAGCAATGTCGCTTTCCTTCACCTTCAATTGATGATATCCTGATCTAAGATCAATAGTAGAGAAATATTTAGCACCCTGCAACTGATCAAAAAGATCATCTATACGAGACAAAGGATAATTATTCTTGATCATTACCTTATTCAATTATCGGTAATCGATGCATACCCTTATAGACTCGTCGTTCTTTCTTACAAAGAATACTGGGGCCCCTCATGGTGAGACACTGTGATTAATAAACCCTAGCTTCAATAGTTCTTCCAATTGTACCTTCAGCTCATTCATCTCAGAAGGTGCCAACCTATAAGGTGCCCTTGATATGGGACCAGTTCTGGGAAAAATATCTAGAAATTCATTGACTAACGGTATTTGATCCAGTTGTGGTTCACTAACACGAATATCGTATACGTGTGCCAAGTAGCCTTGGCACCCACTACGAAGACACCGACGAGCTCATAAAGTAGATTTAAGGTATGGAGGCTTTACCACCTTATCTCTTTATATGACAAGTTCAGGTCTATTAGGCATTGAGAACTCAATCAACTGATAGCGACAATATACGTTAGCATGATGCACAGTTAACCAATTCGTTCCGAGGATTACATCAAATTCACCCAAATCTAAGGGTATAAGATTGGCATATAAGATCTGATCAGCTACTTGATTTGGACATTCTTTATGCATTTTTGTGGCTAAAAGGGAATTGCCACTAGGTATATTCACCGCAAGTATGTCATCAAGTGACTGACAGGGTGTCGTCAACTTTTCTGCAATTGCTAATGAAACAAAGGAATGGATGGCACCAGGATCAAACAATACAAGGGCTTTAGGAGAACAGATAGGGAAAGTACATATCCACCTTTCCAAGATTTTAGAGCTTCGTTTAATTCCAGAGTGTTAGCACGACCTACTGCTCTCAGCCTTCCTTCTATGGCTAGTGTCTTTCGCTGGGGACACTCCTTCGCCTTATGTCCTGGTTGTTGACACTCATAAAAAATTCGTTGATTCAACATGCAAACATTCACGCTGTGACCCTACTTGCCACACTTAAAAGAAGCTCCTCTTACTTTTACACAGTTGGTGCGTTCATGTCTTGTTCCCACCAACGACATTCTTGAATTCCACCCATTTTCCCCGAACTTTGTCCAGATCTTCCTTTGTCTATCCTCTTTCTAAACTTTCTTCCGCTTATCCCTGCTCTAGTCTTGACCTCTATTCCGCTCTACCTTCCGTGTTCCCTCCTCTCCTCTCGGGCTTCTCGACTTTTTGCTTCCACCAACAATCAATGCCTTCTCGACCGCCTCAACAAATGTTTCAAGTTGAAAGCTTTTAACTATCCTCCTTAAGGGTTCTTTTAATCGCTCCTCAAAGCATCTGGCCTTGCGATCCTCAATAATTATCTGATGAGGAGCAAAGCGTGCCAATTCATCAAATTCCCAGATGTACTCCTCCACAGTTTTGTCCTTTTGTTTTAATCTGAGAAAGTTTGTTTCCAACATATTTTGTAAACTCAAAGGAAAATAATTTTCGTTGAATAGCCACTTAAATCGGCTCCACTTGATGTAGGTCTGATTTCCTCTCCTCTTTCCTCCACTTGGGTCGGTACATCACAGCAAAAACTTACCTCCCCTTGTAACATATGCGTAGCAAACACAACCTTTTGGTGTTTTCCATATCCTGTTATCTCAAATGCCTTTTCCATTTTCTTGATCCATGTGACAGCTTTGATTAGATCACTTCCTCCATGAAACTCACTAGGTCAAGCATCCTGAAACTCTCAAAACTTACATTCCTTCCTTTCTAATACCGGAACCGTTGCATTAGCAACAACCGATTATGCGGCTGGTGTTGCTACAACCTCTCGCAGAAGTCCCACCAGTTCTTTTATTAAATCTTCTCTATTAATTTATGCTCTATTATCATTGTTGTTCCTCACACTGGCTTCAGTGTAGGCCAAAGACGCTTCAGTCTATGGTGCTTCTTACGGATAGTCTCCCTTCCGTTATTCTGGTATAGGGACCTCTAGATTTTGTAGATTACTTACCATTCTGAAAGTTGAATAACGAGTCTTGTATTCACATATAACAACTGCAACTTCATAAAATAACAACATTAGTACAACATAAGTCTTATGCTATAATCAACATACAATAATAAATTATGCATCTTTACAACATTTATCTTAAGCAAAAATTTTGCTCCTTGAACACCTCCGCACTCCAAGAGTTTTCATCTAGTAACATCTTTTGTCTGTTACCAGACAAGGCCCTGCCAGAAGTGTCACGACTCAAACCCACGGGTGAGCTCACGAGTTAGGCCCGTGACCGGCCGCAGGCCCACTAAGCCTCCACCAGGGCTCTGCAAGTCCTACTGCAACCTGTACTCAAAATTCATTCCAAATTACTAAATTCTATAACAAAAAATTGGCTATCATGAGCCTCACTTAGAAATTTCCTTAACTGTCATAAATAACTTCAATTACATTTTTAACTCCATGAAGATCAATGCTCTAACTCATTCTCAAAAACATAATTTTTTACTACATGTCATCTAAAGATTAACGATTTCTCTAAAAGGGTTTATCTCCCCCAACTCCGTCATTCTTTCCCTCATGGATGTCGGTTTCATCTAAGTGACAACCTGAAAACATTTATAAAAGAGTGAGCTAGGGCCTTGTAAGTACACATACCATATCCATAAAATAGGTTTTGGGGTTTTTAGAACATGCCATCGTTTCTTTGATTTAAAACTGGTGAACAAATTCACTGGATATACTATACATATATACACTTTAGGCTAAGATAATTACAACAGTGTCCCTGAGGTTAGGGTAAAATTACAGGCGTGTCCATTAGTTTGGACGAATTACACTTATATCTATTGACCAGATGGAATACAAAAATATTAACAAAAAGACCTAATTGCCCCTAAATGAATTTAAAATTCCATGTTGTTTTGTATTTTCTCTTTCTCTCTCTCTCTCTCTTACCCTTCATCTGCCCTATATTCATGTCGTTGAAGCACTCTCTCACTTAATCTGAACACCTTCCACCGACCGTATAGAACCAGTCTCTGGGCTCACCATTCTTTTTCTATGACACCATGATTTGGCATGGCCCTCGACGGTGTTGTCAGTGGGCAAATATAGTTGACAGCAGCAGACGCTGCCCCCGTCTCAGCAAAGATCAGGGTGTCAGAAGCCGCCTATCTCTAACAAAAATGCCGCTGCCTTTGTTTGACATGGCAGTGAAAAGGAAGATTGAACGGCTGGTGGGGGCTACCAGTGTGGGGTGACAGAGGGGGCTACGGGCATGGGGAGAAGGAGGGGGCTACTGGCGTAGGGCTAGGGAAGGGGGCTGCAGGCGTGGGGCAAGGAGAGGGCTGTCGGCGTAGGGCAAAGGAAGGGACTACCGATGCGTGGGGGAGGATTTTAGATTGAGAAAAATTAAAACTTTAATTTGCAGATTGAGAAAAATTAGGGTTTTGAAAACCTAATTTGCAAATTGAGATATACTAGGGTTTTAAAACCCTAATTTTCAAATTGAAAACATTTTGAAACCCTAATTTGCAAATTGAGATATATTAAGGTTTTGAAACCCTAATTTACATATTGAGATAAATTAGGGTATTGATACATATTGAGAAAAATTGGAGAGAAAGACTGCAAAGATAGGGAACAAACAATTTTTTCGGTTTTAAAACCCTAATCTTTAAATTAAGGTTTAAAATCTTAACTTAAAATTTTTAAAAATTATTCAGTATCTACAGTACAAGAGTAGTATTGTCATTTTAAAAATACGTATTGACAACATCATAAAAAGTACACTTTTGGACATAACCTTGACGGATGGACACTGTATTTTAAAAGTTTTTGGTCACAGTATACTACATTTTAAAACTTATTGTCCTTGACTGTAATTTTACCCTAACCTCAGAAAAACTGCTGTAATTATCCTAATACTTTATGAAAGCAATTCATCCAACATTCTAAGAACTAGAGTATCATATCAAGAAGGCTCATTAACCACTACCATAGTTGTCATAAATTAGGTATGCTGCGGCCAGCCTACAATCCCCCTGACTAGGGCTCACAATTCCTATTTCACCCAGGATAAATATTATTCGGTCAGGGTACAACATAAAAACATACGTAGTACAAATACTTCAAAAACTTTCTTTTAATTAAATCATGTGTTCGTTTAAATATTTTAAAAATAGAGCATACAGAGGAACATGGTAAGAGTACTTACCTGGATAGCTAAGCGGTTCTGATTCTTGTTCCCAAACCTGCCCTAACTCTGGTCTACCGAACCTAAACATTAAACCATACGGATATTATTTGTTGCCGCTCAATCATGCCTAGGTGCTAAATTTTTCCCAAGTACGTGAAATCCAAAATACCCCTAGACTTGTGTAAAATGACCAGATTACCCCTGACGCCTAACGCACTGTTAAACATCTAATATAACTCAAGACACTGTTTTAAATGACTAGGT
This sequence comes from Escallonia herrerae, assembly GCA_033070095.1. Classification (NCBI taxonomy): domain Eukaryota; kingdom Viridiplantae; phylum Streptophyta; class Magnoliopsida; order Escalloniales; family Escalloniaceae; genus Escallonia; species Escallonia herrerae. The sequence continues at coordinate 66,174 of JAVXUP010002014.1, forward strand.
AGGTTCGTAAGACAAAAAAGACCTTTCTAAAAATTTTCGTTCAGAACCCTAAAGCGCTCCTTAAATTCAGCGCTAAGAATCCTATTTCAAAAGTATATCAAATGGCACCGGAATACTGCGAAATATCATACGCTCAAACATCCCAGTAAGATTAGATCACTGTAAAATTTTCAGCTAAATTTTTTTTTTACTATGCCAATTAATTTGAAATCACATGTTCAAAATAAAAATCATTTCAGGCCTTCTCGTGCCCAGAAAATTCTACATCTAAGGTTTCACAAAAATAAAGAGAGTTTTAATTTTGCACTTTGCCCATATATACTCAGAGTTGGCTTAAAAACTTTTGGGCAGCGAACTAGTATGTAATTCTAGAAACAAAATTTTTCAGCAAATCCTACTTTTGTACATTGACCATTTTGAGGCAAAAACATGCCAAATCTATAATATCCTAATTTAATTTAATCGAGAATTAGATAATCGAGGGTATAATTTATATTGATATTATTATTTTTATCGATAATTGACTAATTAGAATAAAATGGGAGGTTACTGTGGCCTGGGGGGTTAAAATGTAATTTTAAAAAGTTAGGGGCCAAAAATGCAATTTTAAACAATATGGTGAACGAGATGCATATTTTATTAAGTAGCATCATTTTGAGGATAATTAGGTGTTAGGAAGCGAAATGAGGAGTTAGAGTGGTTTTGGGGTCAAAGCATAATTTTAGAAACTTGAGAGGCTAAAGTGCAAATTTTGAAAGTTTGCAAAAGGTGTCACAATTCAGGGAGAAGTCAGATATGGTGGCCACCTCCTGGTTAAATTGAGCTGGCTGAATGTTGAGAAATAATAAAATATTGTGGGAATAAGATTTATGAAGTAAAAATATAAAAGAAAATTGGTTGCCGTGCAAAATGGAAATAAGGAAAACTTAAGAACAACCGAAGAGCTGGACTGGTACCGAAAACCCACAGGGGACATTTTGTTAATTTGCCACCAAGAGATGGGGGGTATTTTGGTAACTTTCCCTAGAATTTTTTTTGAAGGACTTGTTAATCTGGGAACGGTTCTAAAACACTTGAAAGGTTGTTTTGAAATATATTTTAAATGTTGGGGAGGTAGTGATCCCTATGGGGGCATTTTGGTAATTTGCCGTCCAGGGGGTGTATTTTGGTAAATTTCTTTTAAGATTTTTTGAAGGACTATTCGGTCCATAAAAGAATGTAGTATATTTGGAAAGTGATTTTAAAGCAGTTTGGGGTGTTGGTGGTGTAACGGCCATCGGGGGTACTTTGGTAATTCGTCATGTTGGCTCTAACTTTTTGACAATGCACGTTATTCAGCATCTGAAATAGTTGGAGGTGAGGAATGGTGTTAATACATAAAAAAAATGAGAGGGGTGTTATCGCTAATGCGTCGATAAGGCTAGGCTAGGGATCCGGTTATCGGATCAGATTATATAATTGTCGTGAGACGCTATAACAGTTAAATGAGAAGGGGTAGAATTGTAACGCCCCTGGAAATCTGGGGCTCCGCCGCCCCGAACTCTCGGGTCGTTAACCCACCGGATCACATCAAATCTGTCAAATCCTGTTCACTGACACATACTTCCAAAACAGTTAATCCGATATCAACTCAAACTCTTCACATTCAATATTACAAAACTACTTAAACTAGAACTATTAAGATCTAGGTTCTTTACAAACTCAAGTTCTTATAGAACAAGTTGACAAAACTGACCCACGCAGGGGTCTCCCTACACAGTAGTGATGGGCTCCTCGGGATCTCACATAGACTCTAACCCATTCCCGAACATGCTATATTTGATCATCACCTGCAGAAAGGAGCCAAACGAAGGGTGAGATTTTGAGAGCCCAGTAAGGTCGTACAAGGACTACAAAAGAGATTATAACATGACTCCAAAAAATCCAACCGACGATGATTTTCAAAACACTCCAAACGATCAAAACTCAATGATTACCCAAAATGATCAAAGTTCATAAAAAAATAGATGCCAAAATAAATATTAACAATCAGAATAAAACCTAAAACGATCAATAAAAGATCTTTTTCAAGTCATCATTTCCAAAATACAGCAGATTTTTCGAGGGATTCAACCCAAGCACAAATCATTTCAAATAATAAATAAAGGCTTGTAAGGGAATTTCAACCCGAGTATAAATCCTTCTAACTAAGTACGATGAATATTTGTCAAGGACTTTCAACCCAAGCACAAATCATTCTAGCTAATAAAATAAAAAATCAATGTTGATCCTGGGCGATTGCAATGCCATTATGGCAAGCTTATATAGTGTACACATGCATGATGTACTAAAATAATTACTAGTCCACTTGGGTACTAGCTTGCGTTTCATGCAGAATTCAACCAGTCTTATACAGCTTCCCCACTAAACAGGTACCCAGGTCAACACAGAAAATCAACAATATAAATGAGAGTTAACATAAGCTCATGTCCCCGAAATCAATTCAGGTTCTGATAACAATGACATATTGATGTAAGCCATCATTTAGAATTCCAGAAGAAAATCATAAATAAATAGCAAAAACAATTGCGAAACATTATCGAATTTAAGTACAACAATTCGGAAGAATGGATATAAACAATTATCAAATTTGCTCAACCCGCAATACAGGCGGGCATCACAAGATTTCCAAATAACCGATTCAGGTTCAACATTAGGATTTTCTGGGCAAGAATATGCTGATATCAATACATAACTCAGAGTTCGGCATTAGCCGTAAATATATCAAAGGAGTACTTATGAGTGCAAGTAATCAATTAAGGGTTTCGGACAAAAGTCCTTATCCAAGGTTCAGATAGAATCCCTTACCTGCATCCGCAGCTAAATTATCTTAACCGGAAGTCTTTAGCTTTAACCTAAACAAAATATTCAAACCATTAGAATACAGCCTACAGAATAAAAGTATAACTTAATACGAACTCACAAATGCTCCCAAAATGAACCTCCCCTCACCGGGTAATTATTGAAACGCCCCTAGGGTGTAAAATTACCAAAATGCCCCTCTAGGACATAAATTACCAAAATGGTCTTCCCATAAGTAGAATCCATGAAATAAACTTCCCATATGTAAATTTATGCAAAAACACCTTTCTTAGGTCAAAATACCAAAATACCCCTTCGAGGTGGTAAATTACCAAAATACCCCCCTTACACTTAAATTCTAAAAATGACTTTTCCATAAGCAAAGTATCTAAAATAACCTTACTGTATGTAAATTTACTTCAAAATACCTCTTATAGGTAAAATTACCAAAATACCCCTTCGGGTGGTAAATTACCAAAACACCCCCGGGGGTTTCCAGCACCGAAAAAATCTCAAAATATCTTAAACCACTATTTTAAGCATTCCAATATCATTTTTGTACTAAAAAGTCCTTTAGAAAATTTTTGTCAGAAAATTCTGAACCGGTGTCCGGACCGAGCGCCAAAAGGCCAGTTCTGCAAAAAATACCTATCAGCCTCAGAATGGCACGAAATTTGATAATATAAATCATATCAATAAAATATATTTTCCATAAAAATTTCAGATTAAACTAACTTAGTTTACTAGGTTAATTAATTCAATAAATTTCTTTCATTAATACCCCAATTTAGCGCTCTTTGCGAACCCCAAAAATTTCTGAAACATTCCAGAGCGTACGTCTCGTAATAATATCTAGGGTTACACTTTTGGAATTTGTGTAATTTTATTCTTAACTATTTATAAAAATTCAGATTAAAACTGATTAAATGATTTTTGACCTTTAGCGACAATTACACTTACTATTGAGATATAAACACACACTATATCACCTTTTTTGCACAGACATCATCTTCTTCCTCACGACTGCACACACACAACTCACTGAAACACTGCTTTCACCCATGGCTACCCTTCCAAGTGCTCCCAAAACCTCTATCCGAATGAATTTACAGCTAAATACTCACATTAACATTCAATTAACCACGCCCTCATACACTCCATCACTCACCCGAAACACATATGAACGCACACACTGAAGCACACCCAGAACCCACACACTGCACATACGAAAACATGCACCAACCTCATGAACGACACCCTCACACCCATTGCTACCACCCAAATTCACTCACCCACACACCAATACACGTTTATACTCCTATATATCATACATACACGCACACATACCCAAAGAAACCACCTCGCATAACCTGAAAAACCTAGCTACCTATAAACTAAGAACACACAATAAAGCACCTACGTACACAAGCACACAGTCCCGTGATTATACACTGAAAAACGCACACAACCTCACCAATATACACACTCTTATACCTTTAATTAACTCAGGCGCACACACACATACATGCACAGAACAGTCCCCCCTCCCTTCCCCACTCACAGCAAACACACGCACCCACTGCACAATTTGTGCACACACACCACCAACACAAACTGATAAACACACCAAACAAAGAAGAGATTACCTTTAAGCAACTTCCTCCAACTTATCTCCCTCTCTCTCTCTTTGATTTCCCCGAATTTCTCCCCCATGTTTCTTTCCTCTGTTTCTGTTTCTTGTTACTGTTCTTCTTCTCCTTTTCTTTTCCTTCCTCCTTCCCGAAGTTCTTCTCCTTTGGTTTTTTTTTTTGGTTTTCTTTCTTCACTTAAAGATCGTATCCTAATTTATTATTTTGTATTTTATTTAATTAGTCATCAAATAACCAAGGTGGAGGTGGCACAATCTTGTAACCAATTTTCAAAATTTGCAAAATAGCCCTTCCAATTTTCCAAAATTATAAAAATGCCCCCAAAATTTCAAAAATTATATTTTTGCCCTAAAATTCTTTTAAGCTTCCACAAGCTTCTAATACCCGAGTATTGCTCAAAATTAGCGCCCAGTTATTTTTTGGGTCATCGATGGTTATTTCAACCCGCTTCTAAAGTTCGGGATATTACAAGAATAAAGAGTGCGTATGTGTTTGAACGATGTCTAAAAAGCAGGGTATTGTTTGATCAGGTGATCCCACTGATTACTTATTTCGATTAGCATGGCATGTTGATGACGTCTATAATAAATTCTTGTTGTTATGATTAGACACCGGTAGTCATTGTGATCGGTATTCATTTCTTGAAGTATGTTATTGAGGACTTAAGGTAGAATAAATTCCATTAGTTCTCCCCGTTGATGAGGTTTGGTAAGACTTATTTGTGTCCTAATATGCTATGATTCGATTCGATTAGCATAACCAACATTGGTGATGATATTGCATGGGGGTTGTTGTGTGGTCGATGTGAGACGTTGGCAATTATTGATAGCTAATATTTTTCTTGGTTGAGAACATTGTTGAGGACTTGTGGTTAAGTCTCTCCCAAGTCCGCCTTGTTGTTGATTAATGATGTTATGTAGAGATTCGTGTCTGGTGGCTATGGGATGTCGGTAACTATTGATGATCGATATTCCTCCTATTTAAAAGTGTTATTGAGGACTTATGGTAATTTCTCTCGAGTCTGCCCTGTTGATGTCGATGATGCTTATGTTGAATCCCTATTAATATGTTGAAAAACCGGTGGATATTTTGAACCGATATCTCTCATTTGGGTTGTGCTATTGAGGACATAAGGTAGAACAATTTTTCCTTAGTCCACCCTGTTGATGAAGCTTTATTGTTTGAGCTGTAACGCGGTTAAGGACAATCACTTTTTGTGAATTCCCTTCTTGATGACAATGTCTCTTCTAATTTACTTGAGACTGAGATGAACATCCCATACAATGGGGCATCAATAAGTTGAATATCAGTGAATACCAATGAAAGTGGAGTAACTGGTGGCCAGTGAAAGTAAAGTATCTAGCCATCAGTGAAGAATAAAGTAACTGACAAAGAGAATGAAATGCGCTAAAGTCTATTGGTCGAGTCAAGTCGAGTCTGCATTTGCAATGGATTTTAATTGAAGCTGTTGATTTTTACTATGTATGTTTCCTATGATTAGCGTTTTCATTATTGTTTTCTTTTGCATTACACTTGCATAGTCAATGTCTATTGTATCCCTGTCCAAGTTGAAATGATGATGTTCTGGTTTGCCTTGAAGTCGCTCAGTCTGACGAGAGAAAATATCGTTTGACAACTTATGCTGATGTTAAATTTTATTGCAACTCTTGATTCATTGTTATTGTTGAAATAATTATTATTCCTCTAAGTCTTTCGAATCTCTTGTACACAATAGTCTACTTGTTGTCTTTACTGTGCGATTTGTGCTCATTCCTTATGTTGTGTTGTGCAGGCCATAAGGGTGACCAAGGAGAACCCTTTAGAAATAGAAAATAACACAAGCTAGAAAAGTTGGACAAGGGGATCAGTTATATGAGGTAAGACAAACTAGAATGATGAGATAAAGATTGAGCTGTGAGATAAATGATAAGAATCATATGACTACGTTCTATATTAGGTTGGGAAGACTCATGTTGTTCAGAGGCCTGAAATGGTGAGAATAAGATTAAGCTACAAGATAGGTTGATAAGAGTCACACGACTACAGTCGTATCTTAGGTTGTAACCATTCATGTTGTTTAAGGACTTAGAAGTCTTCTGTTGCAGTAGGATGTATATTTGTAAGAATTATTTTTATAAAGACTCATTTTAGAGCGTCTATTAATGATGTATGAGTATGAGAATGTAATTGCCCTGTATTTAGCACGGGGTATTGAATGTATTATGATAGATAACTCAGCTCGGTGATGTCACCAGGGTTGAGGTTCTCGCAAAATCACAAAGTTCAATTTAACTTTCTAAGGTTTTCAAAAATATAAAGATCATAAAAATCCAATGAGTAATGAATTTTCTATAGCAAATCAAAGTGGCTGATAGAAACAGCACATCTCTACGCAGACCAGTTTTCTTCTATGGTTATTTTGGAGCAGAAATACTACGAATCTTAGAATACTCAATACTACAAATTTGAAGATGACTTTTTGAAGTTTCTAGAGATATAAAGTTCACAAAAAAAAAAACCCATGAGTAATGAATTTTCTATGAAAAATTGGAGTGGCTACCAGAACTGAAAAATTCTAAACTGCTACTTTAAGGTTATTTTTCGATATGCAAATGTGAGATTATGTAACACCTCAAAAACCCGGAGCTCCATCACCCTCAACTCCCAGAGTATTAACCTACCACATCACATCAAACCTGCCAACTTAAATTCTTCAAATATAATATGATATCATACTTCGAAGCATTTAATTCGATATCAACTCAAATTCTTCAAATACAAGATTACAAAACTGCTTGGACTAAAACTATTAAAGCCTAGGTTATTTACGAACTCGAGTCCTTATAGAACAAGTTAACAGTACCGACCCTCACAGTGGTCTCACTACACAGTAATGGTGGGCTCACTAGAATCTCACACAGACTCTAAACCCCATTCTCGAGCATGCTACAGCTGATCATCACTTGTAGAAGGGAGTCAGACGAAGGGTGAGTTTTGGAGAGCTTAGTAAGGTCGTGCAAGAACAACCTAAAGAATTATAAAACGATCAACTAATAATTTTCCAAAATATTTCAAACGATCTAAATAGCTCGATAATTTCCAAAATAATCAAAATTCATCGTAAATAGATACCAAAATAAATAATAACAATCACGACGGATTTCAAAATGATCATTAAAAGATCATCTTCAAAGCCATTATTCCAAAATACAATAATGGTGTAATGCCCTGGAAATATAAAAAAACATTATTACATTAATTAAAGGGGGCTATTTTTATTTAGTATTATTTTGGCCATAATTAGGTGTTAGGGAGTTAAATGAGGGATTAATGTGGCCTTGGGGTCAGAGTATAATTTTACTAAAATAAAGGTGTCAAAATGTAATTTTGGAAACTTTGGAGGCCAAAGTGCATTTTTTGAAAATTTGATATACGTGTCAACACTTTAACGAATTTGGTTCTAAGTCTGCGACCTCCTATTTGATTTTATGCTGACTAAGTAAGATAAAGTATAAACTAATCGATGGATAAAGTTTGAATAAAAGAAATGAATGGAGAATTTGGTGGGGGGAAATATCATTTACGAAAGAAGGGAATAGTGGTCGGGACGAAAAATAGAGCAGATACTGAAAGAAGAAAAGAAAAATATAAGAAAAGAGGAAGAAGAGAGGATGAAAGAAAAAGAAGAAAGAGAGAAAAAAACCCTAAACCCTAACAAGGTAATCCCTTCATCTTAAAACATTAATTGTGAAAATTTTGTGGGTTATTCTCGGTTGAAGTATATGCAGTATATATCTACATGTGTCGCTCTGTGTGTGTGTGTGTGTATAGGTTCGAAAGTGGGAATTATGGTGTATTTTAGGTACATGGGAGCTTAGAATGGAAAAAGAATGAAAAGTTGGTAGGGTTTTAGTGTTTAGTGTGTGTGTGTGTGTGGGTGTGTTACGGGTGGATTGGTATAGGGGATTTTGGTTGGTGTGATGTGTATAAATGTATGTAGAATGTGTTAAAATGTGGATTTGGATGAGTTAGGGTGGGTTTGTCCATGAAAGTGGAGGAATGTGTGGAATTGGGGTGGGTTCATGCATTCGGGAGGGGAGGAAGAAAGGAAGAAGATGCAGTGTGTGTGTGTGTGTGTGTGTGTGTGTTTTAGGTGCATTACTAAGTGTGTTGATCTTCATAGTAACCATAAGTGTCGCTAAAAATGGAAATTTAAATGAGTTGGAATTCAAATTTTTTAAAAATAATTAGGGTCAAATTTAGCCAAAGTACAAAAAAGTGACCCCAATTATTTTTAGGAATGATATAGCTACACCTAATTCTGCTCATTTAGACAAAAAAAATATTCTAATTTATAAGAATTATGTACTGTGGAAAAATTTGAATTTTTTCCGAGGTCAGGAAGGAGGCTAACCGACGCGATGATTTTGTAATTTACAGTAAAATTTAAAATATCAAACTAACGTGGTTTTGCACAAAAATTTTATGAAGACCCTAGAATACTGTGATGTAATATTTCCCAAATTTTTGCACCATTCCAAAGTCAATAGTTATTTTGGCCGAACCGTATTTTAAGTGCTCGGTCTAGACACTAGCCTAGGATTTTTTAGCGAAATTTTTTTCAAATGTTTTTAGCTTAAAAATAACTTCAAGATGCTTAAAATAATATTTTGAGATTTTTCAGGCGTCGGGACCCTCAGGGCATTTTGGTAATTTTTCCTACAAAATTTTTCGAAGGACTTGTTGGTTCGAGAAGTGGTGTAAAACATCTGAAAGGTTGTTTTGAAGCGAATTTGGATAGTAGTGGCCATCAGGACATTTTGATAATTTGTCACCCTGGGGGTGTTTGGATAATTTTACCACGTCAACTTTGAATTTTAAGGAATACATTAAATGAAGCGTTTTGATTATGGGAAGCGGGGAATGGGGTTAGTACTCCTAAATGAAGGGTATTAATATTCATGTACCACTAGGCTATGTTAAAGACCCGTCTGTCAGGTTAGGGTAACCGACCGTTGTAAAATACTGTAAAGTAGTGGTAGAAAAAAGTAGAATATTGATTAGTTTTCTAGCAATCAAGGTCTTATTTGGCTAGGTGACCCCGCTCGTGGTAGTCTGAGGTTGCTTGGTTCCTCGGTTAAAAGCTAACTAGGTAAGGATATTACGGTTCCTTGTATGCTATGAATTGTTCCACTTAGCATACCTATCGTTGATAGTGTTATGATAATGGTGAATGTATGAGATGCCAGTGGTCATTGTGCGAATGTCTTTCTTAGTTCGAAATATTGTTGAAGCTTATGACTAGTTTTCTCACTATGCATATTATTGGTGTGAGTTTTAATTGTCGTGTTGAACCCCAATCGTGATCATGATGGGAAATTCTTGTTGAGTAGTTGATTGACTGAGGACATAAGGTGAATCCAGTTCCTTTAGTGCGTCTAATTGGTGTAACTTGTGATTTGGTAGTAACGTGGTTGGAGGACAAGCACTCTTTGTGAGTTTCCCTCTTGCTCGGTGTCTCTTTTATTTACCTGACACTGAGATGAACATCCCGTGAGTACGAACATTATTGACTCATTAGTCAAGATAAACCTCTGTAAATCAACATAGCAGTTACTAATCCTTGTCAATTAACATAGCATTTACAAAGTAACCCTGAATGAATTTTTTGTTCAATATTCTCTTAGAGATTTTCCAGATTAGTGATAATTTGACATATTCTGATACTTGAGAGTGGAAAATAATAATGTTATCTCAATGAAAAGATCACAAAACGAATATAATTTAACTTTTAATGTCAGGGAGTGTCTATCAGTGACTATATGTTCTTTTAAAAACCAACATTGAATCAAGCTACCTGTGTGAATGAATTTTCAATGATAAGCTCTTTCCTTTCAAGGTTTAAGATTAAAATCCTTTCGAAAACTCCAAATGAAAACCTATCTAAAAGTACATACTCTGTTTGAACAACCTTTCTAAGCCGAAGCATACAATGTAAGAACTTTTCTAACTTGTAAACTTAACTGTTGATAATGCATGCATATATTGCTTACTCTATTGGCTATGGTAACATGAGCAATAGGATAAGAGGGAAAATCCCTGCCTTTGCTTTTTTGTTTTCAGGAAATTTCTTCTGTCCACTACTTCGATAGACCATCGCTTTGCCATTGGTGCCTCACCCGTATAATTAGAGTAGCTGTTCTTAGCATTTCTGCTCTGCCACTTTGTTTAGGCATGCTCACACACTTGTTTCGTTGCCATCAATTGGAATTTTAAATGTATAATGTGTTGTTTGACCACCGGGCATAAGTGAAGCAGCTATACCGGATGTTGTTGTTGCTAGTGCAATCAGCTTTCTTGATCTAACAATATCAAGTAGAGCTTGATACAAGTAGGTTTTACCAGTCCCCCCAGGACCTTCAATGAAAAATGCACCACTTCCATTCAAATTTACCTGATCCATTATGATGTCAAAAATCACCATTATGCATGTTAATGGCAATCAGCTTTCTGGGTTCAAAGATCAAGTGGCTAGAAGATCCTCTGGTGGAGTTGAAACAGCTAGCTGATCAAGTACTTCACGCTTTTCCATGTTAATTGCATCTAAAAAAGTTAAGTCCATAGTTGGTAAATCATACTCTATTATGCTTCTTCTCATGCTTTCCAAGAAGAAGTTGACCCTTTGCAAGGTTTTGCATTCTCGCATTTTATCAATCTTTGGTAACATCTTCAAAAAATCTTCTCACAGTGAACTGAAATGAATGTCCCGTAGATACCTAACGTCATTTGGCTCACAATATAGTAACATGATTGCAAAAAGGCTACGCAAAGCCTTCAGCATTTGAGAGTGAGAAACTTTGTGTAAACATTCTAAAATACTATCATGTGATTGGAGCAGTCCTTTCTTTGTCGTAGCCTCTTTGAAAGAATGATATTGGACACCATTAGGTTAATAAGTACAAAAAGGAGGTTGGAGCCCTTACATGGTTTAGTAGAAGTCTCAAATAGTATCTTTCCCCTCCCAATGGATTCACTCCATTGACACGGCCAATCACTTCTTTTGAGTTTCTTTTGCTCCAATACTTGTGTTTCTTGATCCAGACATAATGCTCAGGAAATTCTCTATAAACGTAAGTCTTTGCTTCTTTATTATCTTCATTACTGCGAGCCTTAAAAAATCCAGTTAGCATTGTTCTTGATGCAACATCCGAGCATAATAAATTCTCTAGATTTTGATTTTCCCAATATGAGACATGTTGCTTGTTTGGTAGGTGTAGTTGCAAAATTTATTATAGCTGGATGCATCTTGTTCAAATCGAACTCAAAAATGCTCTGCATAGCCTCTTGTGCTAATACCCTCCCAGAATCTGGGAACTAATGAATTTCATCAATAACGTCCTCTTCATCATGAGCGACGTGGTTTGCAACTTTATCATGCCCCTTATATATATATATATATATATATATATATATATATATATATATATATATATATATATATATATATATATATATATATATATATATATATGACTGCTTGAATTCCAGAGCAAATCTTGACCCTCAGGTGGCAGTCATATCTAGTCAATAAAAATGGGCTATATGGTACAACCCAACGATTATTCAAATATTTCTTGCGTACAAATACTTCATACTTGTCATTTCTTCGCCTATATACTGGATAAGAATCCTCCCCTTGCACTGTCTCTAGGTAAAAAGGTCACAGGTAATGATTCTTGAATTTCCCTTTATGCATACATGCATTTTTTGGGTTCTTTTCTCCACAAGGACCATGCATCATGTGTCTAACAACCTTTTCGTGCAGATCTGGTTTACTATTTAGATCAGAGATTTCAGCACACCCATAATTGTCAAAACAGTTTGAGCTTGTAATTTTATATTGTGACTTCAAAATGAGCAATACGTGAGCATGAGGCAAGCCTCTTTTCTAGAACTCAATAACGTAAACATAAGGAGCAACTTTACCAAATATTTGTTTCTTAAGCATTTTCTCCTTCAGATCATGTAGCTTTGCTAAAAAATCTAGCAGTTAAGTTAGGCCTATCTTGAGCAATTTGACCTTCTTTGTATTCCTCATGTATCTCCTTCCACTTTGAGTTACAAGTCATTATTACGAAAAGATCTGGCTTTCCAAAACATTGCACCAAAGGCATGGCATCGAGATATCTCCGTCGCATGTCTCGCGGGCCACCATTAAAAGATGAAGACAATACAATTCTTTTCTCAACCATACTTCCCCTAACCTCTCCAGCCAATACGCTATCAGCAATTCCATGGTATAACTCAGCTCTTAACTTTGATTGTTGATTTTTATAGTAATCAAGCCAAGTCGTTTCAAGCTTAATATACATATCTACTACATATTGTTGCAATAGTCTACCTGATAAAAGAATAATAGAGTCATCGTCATCTTGAATTTGCAACTTGTAAGAGTAGTATTGTCAGCATGATACCTTCCTCAGTTCCTCACCACAAACACCTATACATTCTTTGGATCAATTGGTTAGATGGTAAAACCTACAAGAGAACATTATTATTCTCTTTCTCTACAAAAACTAAGAGCAACAAAAAGACAAAAAATCACGTTGTTGTTCTTGATTAAAAATATCTTCTTCTAATGTAAAGCTAGGGATGTTCGCATTTTAGTTCTTTGAAGAACGGAACTGCTAGCTTTTTTGGAATCTATTTTCAGTATATTTTGGTGCCAGCCAAGTAGTGGATACTGCAAAGGGATCATAACAACCAAAGTAGTGTCTTACTCTATGCTTTTGCCCAGAATGAACATGGACAATAATATCCCTTTCATATGCAGAGGTAGGATTGTTGCCTTCAATCCAAATTGTAGCCACTTGATCAACTTATGGAGAATTATAAACTCTTTGATCCAATTGAACATCACTCCTTATATGGACTTCTTAAGCATTTAAGGAGTCTCTTCTAATCTACGCAGAAATTGAGCATATAGATTCTCAGAGAGAAGCTCCATGAGTTTCTTGGTAATGGGTTCCCTCAGTTTGGCATCACTTAAAATTTGCAATCTATTTTTAAGCTTGTTTTCGTATCAAATAAATATAACTGAAAATAGGAAAGAACATTATTTGGAGGGACCAGAGGAGGAAGGTCATGGTAAATTTGCCCTTGAGCTCGGAAAGTGTAGATTGCTCACCTAGAACTTGCAAGTTCTTTATCTAACTTTACACCAAGCGATGTGAAAGAAAAGATATTGTTATATGCTAGAATATGCCTGCGAAACTCTACTGTATAATCACTCTGAGAGGTAAATAGGACCCGTAGATCATATAGAATATTGGGCTTCGCCAAAACTACCTTTCCACCATAACAAAAAAAAGTTGGAGGCTCATACTCAAATTTCTTAGCATCACAAAAATTGCAGGAGGGACTGCATTTTCGTAGTTCAAAAGTAGACGAGTAGACTGTATGGCGTACTATTTCATCTACATCCCAAAAATTTGTACCAAGCTGAAAGTTTTAGTATAAATTAAAAGAGAGAAAAAAAATTGTCTAACAGGTGGTTAATATGTCATTAGGGAGCATCACAGTAAGCAAAGCAGTGCTAGGTACATATTTATTCCCAATATATGCAAGAATTACAATAATCATATTAACTTATTAGTCTTTATCTGCATTAAAGAAAGGCAAAATCCTTGCACAAGAATATGCTTCCTTTCATATCAGTGAAACTTAAAGTGTTATAGAATAGATAAAAATGCAAAGAAAAAAAAAATCCTTGCACATGTGTCCTTTTTAGCTTAAGAACAAAGAAGACAACAAAAGAATGACATAATATACCTGGTGTCATCTCTGGGATTTCTTCCGTCTGAAGCTATGTGATTGCAAGTGATCTTACATTAATGCTCTGCCTTTTTCTATTTCTGGACACTTCCTCTATATGTAAAGTTCTTTGTTCATTGGTGAGTTGAGCATATCTATTCCTCCAATAACCGATTGAAGAATATCCTATCCTCCGCTGTGAAAATTCTCAATTGTTATTATATCTTTACTTGATAACAAGGGCTAGACAATAGCATAACATTGGAACCCAAAGAGAAGTTGTAGAACAATCAGTATAACTTTGACTTCCATATCCTAAACGACCCTCATGATTATTCCCCATATGCTAAAGACACTGAATTAGCCAATCACAATCTATAGTCTGTGAGCTTAATCATATCACCTCCAATATCTCAAAGTATATGGTGCTAATGCCTATTCTTCGTAGGATAGAGACATTGGATCAGCCAACCACTATCTACAATATAGGAGTAGAAAGCCAATTCAGCAATCCATCCAACAACCAAAACACTAATGACACAACATACCTCGTGTCATCTTTGGCCTTTTTTTGGTTTGAAGGCTTGCAATGTCAATTGAGTTTACATCACTGCTTCTTTGTTTCCTATTTTCAGAAACCTTCTCAACGTACCGTCTTTTTCCTTCGGTGGTTAGTTGTGCATATCGATTCTTTTGGTAAGTAGGATTGAGCATCCTTCTTTCCTTTGCATGCAATATGATAGTTTCCATTTTGTTAAAGACCACGAGATTAAAACCAATTGGATTATTAGCTTTTCAAAAGTATAAAGAGATATAGAGGTACACGATAGCAAAAAGCTTCTATTTCCATCTGGTACTCCGTGCTAAACTCTTCCAGTAGGTCTGGTTGCAGCTGCGACAAATATACCCAGATACTAAGACACGCCTGCAAGTCAAATACATAACATGTGAAACGTGAGGCAGTAACCCTCTCTCTCCTCTATCTCTATCCAACGCTTTCATCTGTTACATGAAACCTTAAAAAGAAAATCAATATGAGTGGCAGATGGGTGGTCTGAATCTTGATATGTGGTTTCCATATTTACCTTCTCTTTTGCTGCTTCTTCAATACAAACCATCAACTAAGAGAAATACCTTTTTGGTAAATACATGTATAAAATCACATGCGTTTGGGTGACATGAAATAAGTAAAGTAATCCGTGTTAAGGTCAGGTGTTTGTTAATTTTTTGCCTTAAGGTTCATTATTTAATGTATAAATACCAATCTCCTTTCACAACTCCATTACGTTTTCTGTTTTTTTTCTTGTTCAGATTTACAAGACAAAATAGAGAGAGGAAATGCAAAAACTCTAAAGTTTCTGCCCTAAATTTCCTCGAACACCTCCCTTATTCCTTGCCAGGTAAGACATGAGCTCAAAATATGGATGCAATAGCTTATAATTTCAGTTCAAGTGATTCACCACTTTTATGACCAAGTTGAGCGGGACCTTGTGATTTGGCAAAGAGTAGATCCACCACTATCTCAAAAGTTGAAGGATCTGTTGAGAATCCCCTAGCTCTCATTTCCTCTGAAAGTGTCATTGCCTCGTGATATCTCTCTTTTTTAAGGAACCCCTTGACAACTATATTGTAAGTGACATCATTTGGCATGCACCCCTTCTCTTCCATTTTCACGAGCAACTCTTTTGCTTCATCTAGCAAAATTTCTTTACAAAGCCCATTCATCATTGTATTGTAAGTGATTACATTAGGCATCAATCCTTTAGAAGAAAGGTTATCAAAAATGTCTTGTGCACTTTGAAGTTTCCCATCCTTGCATAGTCCATCTATGATGGAAGTATAGACAACAATATCTAGATATATTCCCTTGCTATTGAGCATACTAAAAACTGATAGTGATTTAGCAAGATACCATTTTTGCATAGGCCATCCAATAAGATGCAATACGTGGGTGTGTCTGGTACCACACTTGCAGCTTTCATATCATCAAAAAGGTCGCATGTTGTGCCATATTTTTCAGAGCGAAACAACGCATGTAAGATAATGCTATAAGAGATAACATCTATTAAACCCCTTTCAAGGCAGTTCTCAAAGGAGGTGCATGGCTTTATCCATTTTCAAACTTTCGCAATAGCCATTAATTAATGCGTTGTAAGTGATAACATCAGGCACAAGCCCCAAATCTATCATGCAGTCAATAATTTTCCTTGCTTCACCCATCTAGCCATTCATATGGTACCCATCTATTAGTGCATTGTGCGTAATGACATCAGGATCCACACCCTTTTGCCTCATGATTTGGAGGACCACACCTTCAGCTATTTCTGCCAGCCCTTCCTTGCAAAGTGCATGCGCAATTATATTAAACGTAAGAACATCTGGAGATATTGTTCTTTCCCCCATCTCTTTTAACAATCTGATAACATCTTTCCATCGTCCATTATTGCAAAGGCCATGAATCAAGGTGTTGTAAGTAACCACATTAGGTGGAATGGACTTCTCAATAATCTCAGAGAAAAGGGTCAATGCATCATCCACCATTATGTCCTTGGAAAGACCATCGATGACCGCGTTGTAGATAATCATGTTAGGTTTACATTTCCCTTCTTCTTTCCTTAATCTGAACAACAGAATGGCCTGACTGGTATTCCCTGTTTTGTAAAGCGCACTTACAATCGTTCCGTACATGACCTTATCTGGTTCGCAAAAACTCTCCCTTATTAACTTCAGGAACAATTCAACTGCTTCGGGAACCCAATCTTTTAGAACAAGCCCTTTCAAAAGAGTGCTGAAGGTAGCCACATTAGGTAAGATACCATGCCGAAAGAAGCTGCCTAAGATAGTGAAACCACAATCAACGCGACTCAAGTGACATAAACCATTAATTGCAATGTTCATGGTGTATTCGCTCATAGGGACCCAACGCGCCCATTTTTTTGTACAAAGAGATGGAAGCTGAGTAGTGCTTCACATTTCATGTTTATCTAATTACAAAATGAGAATCTCTGAATGATATAAGAGACTTCTCTCTTCTTCTTTTTTTCTTCTCACCAACCATTAGTTCCATGGAATTCAAAAGAAAAGGGCTAATGGTAATAATAGTGTTACGAGTGATGAAATTACATGTTATTGGTGTGCTATTTGAATTAGGCTTGATTTTCAGCTGCAACTATGGAGTTTGAAGATAATTCTCCATATTTTTTCAAGGCCAAATCTTAAAGGACTCATAAAATTGAATCATACATAATGTACATTTTTCTCAAGGCTGAAAAACTTTTTCTACACGACTGCAAAAGCAATTCGGCGCTTCATAATTCCATGATTGTCCAGATTTAATTTATCCCTCTACGTTAAAATATGTATAGATTCTTTGAGATCTCTATTTAAGTTCGATTATGTACGTAACTCCTCAAACAAAATAGGTGATGTGGTACAACCAAAGCATGCATATTCGCCACACTTCAAGTCTACAATTACCTATCTCAGAATCTTAACTACCTTAACCTCTACAAAGACCTACCACTATACATCAACTCAGTCATTCACCTGCAGCCTCAAATCAGCAATCCCTGCCACCTTGATAAATGCTTGATTATTCTTAACCTAGCCAACACATCTCAAAACTTCTCTGCCATTGCATGTTTGCTATTTGGTTATGAAATTCAACGGTTTTACTTTCTTACTCCATCATTACCCATGACTTTTATGCATCACTTATGTCATTTTGGTTTGTTTGAGCTCTTTTGTCAACTCCTAGTGCTCGAGTTCGGTACGATAAAACGTCCTCCAACCAAACACATGATATGGTTATCTCCAATACATCAAACACATTATCCAGCAAACTACGTGACCTAATGGTTGGGTCATTCTACAGTCACCTATCTCAGAGTCACATCTATTGAATCCTTTGCAAATTAAGAGTAGCCACTGGCTTCAAGTGCACTGCCGCTAATAAATAAGAATAACATAACCGAGTCACTTAACTACATCCTCAACCCTCCCGCCATCATATGATAGAAAGATTGATTAATGAAGCTTAATTTTTTTCAAAGGCTTGACCTAGCCATTGCATCTCAATGTTTTCTAGCATGCTTGTTTTATTGTAGATTGATTAGACTTCACTTGGAAACAACATAATTAAAATTCTTCTTAAGCAAGAGAATTGAATAACCAAAAGATTACTTATCTTTTGCAGCTCTAACATTATGCAAACTAAAGTACCCAACTTTTAAAGAATCAAAAGGAGAAGTCACCACAACAGTGCTTATTTTTAAAACTTTACAATGGAAAGGATCCCTTCGAGTGGTTACTGACTGAGGCAGAAGGCATCAGGAAGTAATAGACTATAGGGCTTGACTACGTGGAGGCAAGAATTTAAGGATTAAAAGGGTAAAGAGAGGTGTCTGTTTCTGCTGCCGGACTAGAGGCTTATTATTATCAATATCAAGCGAATGAATTGAAGATTAGACCATATTAAGTACTTTTGCTTTCATTGTACTTGATATATTAAGGCAAAATTTCTTCATAGCATTGTAAGGGCTCCTACTGCAATTAGAATACATTTTAAGAACTTAGTTATTTGGTGTACAAGTACTTGAATCTCCTGATGGTCTTTAGGGGCTGATTCAAAGGTTTTTTTTATTGTATGTTCTTTTCTTACCGGTTCCAGGTCATCAGCAAAGCGACGCCCCACAAGAGGAGTTGAACAGTCCTAAAGAGCCAGCAACCGGTTCTTGTTCTCAGGTAAGTAGAAAACATAACCTTACATGTTACATAGCTTATTCTAACTTTTGGCTGAAGAAAACATTCCCACAAGAATAGTGGTTAACTGAATTCACAATATGAGAAAACACCAACCAAGATGTCCTTGGACTTGACCACTTGTATAAGAATTCTTTCAGTAACAAGCTACATAATGAAAAGTTGAGTGACTAGCTTGTAATCACAGACACATAGCAATATCTAAAAGAACTAATTTAACTCGTCTACAAAACATTAGAAACACAGCCCACCAATTTGAAATTGACTAAATTCTCCAATCAACTCATCTCCAGAAGTTGTTTCTACAACTTTTTTTTAAATGTAGTATTGGTAGTCATTGCTGTTAGTGAAAATTCGACAATCCCTTAAAATATTTCTTTTCTAGCAAAAGCAACAAGGAATCCTAAATAAGTTGAAAATATGATCCACAAAATTTCCCAGTCTAGTCTAGTCATCTAAACAAGTTCCCTTAAACTCAGTCTACAATGAACCACCGAAAGACTAATTGGAAGCAACACACATTTTAAGCTCATATAATTTTCCTGATGATTCATAAATCTTCTTTTTTGTATGTGATTGGGTAAGAAAATATGGCAATTTGCATATCTTCAGCTTTTTTCAATGTAGTATCGGCAATCATTGTTGGTAGAAAATCTTACTTTTCTAGCAAAAGCAACAAGGAATCCTAAACAAGTTGAAAAATTTAATCCACAAAATTCCCTAGTCATCTAAACAAGTTAATCCAGGAAATTCCCCCTTATAGTCTAGTCATCTAAACAACTTCACCTATACTCAGTCTACAATGAACCACCCAAGGCATAATTGAAAGCAACACACATTTAAAGGTCATGAAATTTTCCTGATGGTTCCTAAATTTGCTTTTTCCTATGTGATTGTGTAAGAGAATAAGGTAATTTGCATCGCTTCAAACACCTTGCATGCAATTGTAAAAGTGGAATAAAGCATAAAGCCCTTTTACTAAGAATTAATGGAGAGAAGATGTGTACGAGAAACATAAGGAAGAAGTAGAGATGTTAATCCAAACCAAAATGTATTTTCACACAATTGAAATTAATCATTTTGAAGTACGTGTAATTCATTTAAAAAATGATCATATGTTCTGCTGATGGAGGAACTGACAGTGGTGGCAGAGGATTCAATCTCATGTGCGTAAAGTGATCAGATGCATGATAGATACTGATATTGAAGAACATAATGAATAACGCAGAATAATTGAAACTGAGAATAGAGTTTTTCCGTTTATTGATTCAAGAAAGTGTTGTAGAAAGAAGTTTGAATTACAGAAATCAGGAATCCTTGTAGAGGCTATGCCAGTGTAACACCCTGATTTAATCTAACCGAGAATTAGATTAATCGAAGACATTATTTTTATCGATAGTCGACTAATTAAAATAAAATGGGAGGTTACTGTGGCCTTGGGTTAAAATGTAATTTTGAAAAATTAAGAGGCAAATATACAATTTTAAAAATATGGTGAACGAGATGCATATTTTATTAAGAAGCATCATTTTGATGATAATTAGGTGTTAGGAAGTGAAATGAGGGGTTAGTGTGGTTTTGGGGTCAAAGCATAATTTTGAAAACTTAAGGGACTAAAGTGCTTTTAAGGTTTACAAAAGGTGTCACAATTTGGGGAGAAGTCAGTCGAATGGTGGCCACCTCCTGCTTAATTGAGCTGACAAAGTGTTGGAGAATAATAAAATATTGTGGGGATAAGATTCATGAAGTGAAAATAAAAAAAGAAAATTAGTTGGGGTGCAAACTAAAAATAAGGCAAAATTAAGAACAACCGAAGAACAGGAACAAGAACGAAGCAGCAGGAAGGGAAAAAAGGGCAACGAAAAAAGGAGGAGGAGGAAGAAGAGGAAGAAAAAAATGTGAAGAATCCTAAACCTATCAGAGTATGATCTTGAACCATAATTGCGAAAACGATTATGGAAATTAGTTGAATTTTGGTATATATACACGAGGATGAAAAATCGAATGGATTCTTGTTGTAAAATTGTGTGATAAAAGAACCTAGAACAATAAAGAAGAGAAACTAATTAGGGTTTCGTATTCGACATGGTTTCAGTATGTGTTTGGAAGATTTTGATGATAGTTTGGTGTTAGGAAGTGAAATCAAGGGTTAGTGGTTTTGGGGTCAAAGCGTAATTTTGAAAACATGAGGGGCCAAATTTAAAAAGTTTGCAAATTGTGTCACAATTTGGGGAGAAGTTAGCCGAATGGTGGCCACCACCTGATTAATTGAGCTGACTAAGTGTTGGGAAATAATAAAATATTGTGGGGATAAGATTCATGAAGTGAAAGTATAAAAGAAAATTGGTTGGGGTGCAAAATGAAAATAAGGCAAACTTAAGAACAACCGAAGAATAGGAACAGGAAGGACGCAGCGGGAAAGAAAAAAAGGAGGAAGAAGAAGAAGAGGAAGAAAAAAAGGGGGGGGGGAAGAATCCTAAACCTATAAGGGCATGATCTTGAACTATAATTGCGAAAAAGATTATGGGAAATTGGTTAAATTTTGGTATATATACACGAGGATGGAAAAAATGGAATCTTGTTGTAAAATTGTGTAATATAAGAACCTAGAACAGCAAAGAAGAGAAACTAATTAGGGTTTCGTATTCGGCGTGGTTTCAGTGTGTTCGGATGATTTAGTGTGTGTGTGTGTGTGTGTGTGTGTGTGTGTGTGTTCTTTGAGTTAAGTATTAGTTTGAATTGTATGTGTTCAATTGTGTGTAATGATGTAAATTATTCCACTTTTGCCCTCATTGAGAATATTGCTTGCCCTTTCTGCTTGTACTTGATAATATACAACTTTACTGATATTTGAATTCGTACATTTGTGACCGTCAATTTAAGATTGACATTGACTATGTTGAACAACTCTCAAATAGAGAGGGTCTTATGGACACATGTTTGTTATACTAGAGAGCTGAAGCCTCCTACTATGCTCCAGAGCAAATGTTTGATGTTTGTATGTTTGGTTCGACATTTGGGTCTTATGACCATCATAGTCATCGCATGTTTGTAGCATACCCTACACATAATCGAAATGTGCTTTGGGTTAAATGCGTAGCTTTGTTACTTCGATATTTGATAGTAAGACATGTTTGGCCCATTTCATTTAATATTGTCCTTTGATTCTGCCAGTATTGCTTAACATCTTACCATTTGTTTACTTTACTGGGCTATTTGAGCTCACCCCTTTGTCTTCTTACCTTGCCTTTGCCACAGGTGAAGGGAGTGACAATTGATTCTTATAGCAACTTGGGAGCTATGAGACTTTTGCTTTTAGTTTGATAAACTTGTAGTTGTATTCTTTTGGGAACTTTACCCATTTGGGGTAATTCGATAGAATTGATTTTGTATAACTATTTATCCATTGCAATTCGAAATTTCTTTGTAATAAAATACTCAGTAGAAGAATTTCTAAAGAATGGATATATATATATATATACATATATATATATATATGTATATATATATATATATATATATATATATATATATATATATATATATCATATTGGAGGATTTTAGTTGCTCTGTATTTACCGTTATCATTAGAAGTGTAATGGTATATTTTGAGGTTTAATGACAATCGTAGCCTCCCGTTTTGGGAGCGTGACAGGGTTGGTATCAGAGTTTAGGTTTGTGATTCTGTAGACTCGGGTGAGCCTAGGTTTAGAGCGTTACAAAATGATTGTGCGATTAGATTTGGTCGCTCTTCATTAGTGTGTATCCTTGTGCATTTGTAGGCTTATACAGTTTTGTTTGATGTGCTAGGAGTACCATGCCTCCTAGAGGCTCTAATCGTAACGCTAACAAACCTCACAATCCACCAATGAATGATGGAGTTTCTGAGGCCATTGTACAGGGATTTCAGAATTAGCAAACCTAATTATAGGAGGCAACGGCAGACCGCTACACCAAGATCATAACGATGGGCAAAATGGTGGTGTTAAAATTAGAGATGTGGAGAAATTTAAGAAGTTAGTACCCATTTTTACAGGGGAACCCAATTAGAGAAGGCTGAAGCGTGGGTGAACCAAAATGAGAAGGTATTTGACCTTTGGAATAGGAGTGACAAGCAAAAAGTGGCATATGCAGTTTTTATGTTAGAAGATGAAGCCGACCATTGGTGGAAGATGGTAAAGTGCACACAGAGGATCAACGCTGATCATCCCATAACTTGGGGACAGTTTAAGATATTTTCTTCAAGAAGTACTTTCCTCAAAATGTAAGAGATCAAAAAAAGGAAGAATTCTTGAAGTTAGTACAGAATGAAATGACAGTAGCAGAATATGAGGCGAAGTTCACCTCATTGTCAAGGCATGCCTCGCATTTGGTTGACACCGAGAATTGTAAGGCAAGAAGATTTAAATAGAGATTATAGTGTGGCATCAAGAAGAAATTGTTGGCTCTAAAGCTTCCGACTTATGCCAAGGTGGTTGAACAGGCCGAAATTTTAGAGATGGACTACGGGGAATTTTTGAAAGAGCAAGAGAAACTGTGGCACAAAAGAAGCCGTGCAGAAATGTCAGACAAGAACAAGAGTGGTGGTCTGAACAAGAGGAAAGCAACTTTACAAGGAGGCATGAAATCGACTCAAGGGGGTACGAAAGTTTATGATACTTGTGGCAAGAATCATGGGGATAAGCCCTGCCATCGTTTGACAAACTCATGCTTCAACTGTGGGAAAGTGCGGCATTATGCTATGGAATGCCGGTATCCGAAGAAGGAGAAAACTTACAACATTCAGGCTCAGGGTGGAGCTAAATTGCCCACGCGGGACACGAGGCCGAGAGTACAAGGCTGTGCTTATGCTTTGACTGCCAAGGATGCCATAACTTCCAATGACGTAGTGGCAGGTATTGTTCTGATTGGTTCTCATTCTTTTCACGCACTTTTTGACCCTGGATCCACGCATTTGTTTGTAACCCCTTCTCTTGTGTGTAAGTTGGGTTCCGACCCACGACTTTTAGAGTTTGATTTGATGATTGATACCCCGGTGGGGAAATTTGTATTAGTATCTACAGTGTACCAGCCTTGCTTGGTACGCATTAAGGGTAGAGTGTTACCTGCTAACCTTATAGCTATGGACATTTGGGATTTTGACGTCATTCTCGGTATGGACTGGTTGTCTTCCTACCATGCCTCATTGGATTGTTATGCCAAAGAAGTGCATTTCTTGATTCCCGGTCAATCCAAGTTCAAGTTTAAGGGTTCTACGCCCATTACTTCATCTAGCCTTACGAGCTAGGCGTTTGCTTTGAAAGGAATGTCAAGGATATTTAGCTTACATTGTGGATACTCAAATAGCTGTTCAGAATTTATCCGCTATTCCTGTTGTTAGTGAATTTTTGGATGTGCTTCCGGAGGAACTCCCTGGTCTTCCTCCATATCGTGAAATCGAGTTTGTTATAGATCTTATATCGGGAGCTGCTCCAATTTCTAAGGTTTCTTATCCTATGGCCCGGACCGAGCTCAGAGAACTTAAGGTGCAACTTCAAGAATTGCTTGACAAAGGTAGAGATGTCAAATGGGCCGGCCCAGCCCAAGCCCATCGGGCCTCCAACAAATCGGGCCGGGGCCGGGCCAAGGGGGCTGCCAACCGGGCCGGGCCTGGTTCTGGGGATATCTGGGCCCGGTCCAAGCCCAGGCCCTAGGCCCAACATTTAGGTCCGAGCTTGGGCCGGGCTCAGGCCCAAAATTATTTTTTTTGGCATTTTCTTGTTATTCAAGGTAAGGGTTTTTTTTTTAATTATGGTAATTTGCTGTTAGGGACGCTTTATTAAAGCGTCCTTAACAGCAATCAATGCTTTACTACAAATCTATAGCGACAAGAGTTAAAAAGATTGATGTGTAAGAATATGTTTTACGGTATATGGCAAGACTAATTCAGTATACTAAATCAACAAGTTTGGCTTCAAAAAGGTTCTCAATAATGATAAATTCTCAAAGGGACATGAAGTAACAAATATCATCATCATAAAGATAAAAGTCAAATTGTCAAGAAAAACTTCATCCCAAAAGATGGGGGGCACGCGATAGTGCTACCCCTCCCCTTCGCCACTAGCTTCAGGTTCATTGTGTGAGGCTATGCAATGCACATCCGTTGATGGAGCTTAAAAGTCAAGGACAAAGCTACTCTTCTTGGTAAAACTTACACTTAAAAGGAAATACCTTTTGAATCTTCTTTATGCAATCTCTCTTTTAAAACAAATTTTGGGCAATCCGAACACTAGAACTGGAATTAGGTTCGATTATCTGAAGCCCATGGTTGGGCACAGAACAATATCTATGCTGAAATAGAGCAGATTCCAAGTTCCAGCCCACTCAAATTGTAACATAAATTGACAAAATACAGCAAATGTGGGGTACACGATGCATTGGGGTCAGCAATTTCAATACATAAAGATGTTGGAAATTTACTCGATCCCATGACCACTATATTTATAAAGAAAAAAAATCAAAGACTTTAAGATGTGTTATTATTCTTCTCATTACTTAAATCTTCAGTACTGTTTAGGGGGGAAAAGGAGAATAAATCTGTTGGGGGGAAAGGGGGGAAAAGTGAAATTTCAAAAGTAAAGAGGGAGGCCTGAACCGGGCCAGACCCGGGCCAGGCCAAACCCGGGCCGGGCCTGGCCCGGGCTTTTTCTGGGAAATGTAGGCCAGGCCCAGGCCCTAAAAGGCGGGGCCAGCACTGTTCATCAAAGGGGCTGGGTCGGGCCGCCCGGCCCATTTGACAACTCTAGAGAAAGGCATCAATCGCCCAAGCATCTCTCCTTGGGGTGCTCCTGTTTTATTTGTAAAGAAGAAGGACGCAACGATGAGATCGTGTATTGACTATTGGGAGTTGAACCGTATTACAGTTCGCAACAAGTATCCTTTGCCACGGTTGATAATTTGTTTGATCAACTTCAAGGTGCGGAAAACTTTTCCAAGATTGATTTGAGATCGGGTTATCACCAATTGAAGATTAGGAAGGATGATATATCCAAGACTGCTTTCTGCATGAGGTACGGACAGTATGAGTTTGTTGTAATGCCGTTTGGGTTTACTAACACACATGCATCATTTATGGACTTAATGAATTGGGTATTCAAGCGATATTTGGACCAATTCGCCATAGTCTTTATTGATGACATATTGATCTACTCTAGAAGCAAGGAAGAACATGAAGAACATTTACGTATGGTGCTACCGATTTTAAGGGAAAAGAAGCTTTATGCCAAGTTTGATAAATGTGAGTTTTGGCTTGAGAAAGTTGTGTTTTTAGGGCATGTGGAATCTAGAGATGGGATCTCGGTGGATCCATCTAAGTAGAGGCAGTGTGGAAGTGGGAAAGACCAAGAACGGTCGGTGAAGTACGTAGTTTCCTTGGTTTAGCTGGCTATTATCATAGGTCTATTGAGGGGTTTTCAAAACTCGCTATTCCATTGACTCGATTGACAGCGAAGAAGGTTAGGTTCGAGTGGTCAGAAGAGTGTGATCGCAGTTTTCTATAATTAAAGAAAAGATTGGTTTCGGCTCCTGTTCTTTCTCTACCTTCGGGGACTGGAGGATTTGTGGTATATAGTGATGCATCATGAAAGGGTTTGGGATGTGTCTTAATGCAGCACGGGCAAGTTATTGCTTATGGCTCATGGTAACTCAAAACATATGAAGTGAACTACCCAACACATGACTTGAAATTAGTTGCAGTGGTTTTCGCTTTGAAAATTTGGATGCACTATCTCTGTAGTGAGACGTATGAGATATACACAGATCACAAGAGTCTTAAGTTTTTATTCATGCATAAAGAATTGAATATGTGACAACGCTGATGGTTGGAATTTTTTAAAGACTATGACTGCAAGATCTTGTTTCATCCAGGGAAGGCCAATGTGGTCGCCAATGCTCTTAGCCGTAAGAACACAGGTACGTGTGCAGCCCTTTTAACTACATGTAAGGGAATTCTTGTGGATCATGAAAGTTTGGGTATGGATGTTTTGGTTTCCAGGACGGGAAACTATATGGGGAATTTAATGGCGGGACCTACCTTGATCAAAAGAATTAAGCAAGCTCAGATTGTGGATTCAAAATTTGTTAAGATTAGAGAACAAGTTGGAGAAGGTCAACAATCGGAGTTCAGAATTGACGCCGAGGGGGCACTACGTTTTGGAGACAGATTGTGTGTTCCTTCTGATACGGGATTAAAGGAGAAAATATTGCGAGATGCGCATAATTCCAGATTCGTGGTTCATCCAGGTAGCACTAAGATGTATCTAGATTTACGGGACGTATTTTGGTGGAACGATATGAAAAGAGAGATAGGGGATTTTGTCGCTCGATGCCTTACTTGTCAGCAAGTTAAAGCGGAACATCAACGACCTGCTGGAGCTTTGCAACCTCTTACTATCCCTCAGTGGAAGTAGGAATGTATTGCCATGGACTTTGTGTCTGGGCTGCCTAGGACAAGGCAAGGTCATGATTCGGTTTGGATAATAATTGATCGTTTGACCAAGTCAGTGCATTTTATTCCAGTCAAGGTTACCTATAGCTTGGAGAGGTTAACCAAACTTTATATTCAAGAGATTGTTCTACTCCACGGTGTACCTGTTTCAATCATTTCAGATAGAAATACACGTCTTATGTCTAAGTTTTGGCGTGATTTGCAAAACGCCTTAGGTACTCAACTTGACCTTAGTACGGCTTATCATCCTAAGAGTGATGGACAATCAAAGAGAACGATTCAGATTTTAGAAGACATGCTAAGGGCTTGTTCGTTAACTTCAAGAATAGTTGGGGTGACCAATTGCCGCTTGTGGATTTTGCATACAACAACAGCTTCCAGGCTAGTATTGGTATGGCCCTGCTTGAGGCCTTGTATGGTCAGAGATGTAGAACGCCTACTTGTTGGTTTGAGGTTGGAGAGGAGAAACTTTTGGGTGCCTTGGAGCCCGAGATAATGCAAGCTACCTCAGGGAAAATTCGTTTGATCAAAGATAATTTGCTAAAGGCTCAAAGTCGTCAGAAGAGTTATGCGGGTAATAGAAGACGTGAGCTAGAGTTCAAAGTGGGAGATCATGTATTTCTCAAAATATCGCCTTGGAAGGGAGTAATGCGTTTTGGGAAAAAGGGCAAGCTTAGCCCTAGATTTATCGGACCATTTGAGATCTTGAGGAAATATGTTTCAGATCCTTCGCATGTCATCCATTTCGAATCTATGGAGATTCAGGAGGACCTATCGTATGAGGAACGTCCAGTGGAAATTTTGGACCGTAAGGATCAGATTTTGCGCACAAAAACCATTAAGTTGGTTACAGTGCTTTGGCGTAACCATTCCGTGGAAGAAGCCACGTGGGAACTCGAGGATGCAATGCGTAAAAAGCAACCTCAGCTCTTTGACGTTTAAGGTACGTTTTAGATCCGCGAACATAATTCTTTTAGGGGGGAGAATGTAATACCCCAAAATTTTCTTTCGTGTCTTAAAAAAATTTGTTTTAATTCGAATTAAAACATGTTTTTGGTCGAATTTAAAAAATAATTCTGAAGTTTTCAGTCGATGAACAGTAACTTCGGTCAAATAAATAGTACTTTTCAGTCGAATTCAAAGTGTTTTAATTAAAAGTATTTTTGGTCAAATTGAAACTATTTTCGATCGAAGTAAAGGTATTTTCAATCGAATTAAAAATATTTTCGGTCGAATTAAAAGTGTTTTCGGTCGAATGAAAACTTGTGTTGATTTGAGGAGGAGTGGGGACAGAGCGTTTCGGTCAAATTGAAGTAGTTTCGGTCGAATGAAACCTTAAGATTTTGGTAAAGGTATTTTCACGGCAGGATTGAGTCGAATGAAACTTATATTTGCTTCGAATGAAAGTGTAATTTTTACCTTCATATAAATAGCCTCTTTATTTTCTTTTTAGCACTTTTGTTAATAAGGGTTATACAACTACGGTCATATATTAAGTTGTAAACACTAGTGTTGTTTAGAGACCAGAGAGTCTTCTGCTGCAGTATTATGTATGTTTGTAAGAAATTTTTTGAAAGGCTACAATTTGGAGCATCTATTAATGATGTATGAGTATGAGAATATAGTTTCTCTGTATTCAGCACAGGGTTTTGAATGTGATTATGATCAATAACTCAGTCAGGTGATGTCACTAAGTTGTCGCAACCGGAGTGTGTGTGAAGGGGGAGAGAGCCTGGCGAAAGAGAAGCACAATTTGTTTTGAAACTATGGTGCCGCTTAAAGGTTGATTGAGTGAGTGGCAGGAAGTTGCTCTGTTTTTTCAAAACTGGCGGGTAGTTGGTCTTAAGTGATATTTCTGTGTGTACGTGTTTAGAAACATAAAAACATTTCTAAACACTTAACAGTTTTAAGATAGAGAAGATTAGCATGGGTTTCCGGGCTTAGTCCATATTTTGCGTTATCATTAAAGCTTTTAACATTTTGTTATAAACTAGGCAGATCGCCACGCGCGTCGCGTGGGTATCTTCCACTGACACACCGACACAATGAAGAACATCACTTTGCAACAAATTAATGAAATACAATACAATAACTAATGATACACAGTAGCGTAACTGCATGATGAACATGAACTCTTTTAACCTTTCACTTGATATCACCAGGTCACTAAGGCCGATTTTAATTTCTACTCAGCATTCTTTGTATCTACCAAAGTAAATACAGAAACCACACAGGATTGGGTTGCATTAGTGCAATGAAACTACCAAGTCATCCGAGAAAGAAATACAAACTTCATTGCAATAATGAGGAGAACCCTAAGAATCTCCGGTCTTAGAAGTGAGCTTCCACCGAATGACGATTGGTAAATCAGCATAGGTTTCCTTCAGCATCAAACATGAGTTATGAAAGTTACAATTGACCGAGCCAGACGCTTACAGCTGAAGGAGACCAGATCACTAGTAGCTTTTGCATGTCATTGCTGTATCGATGTTCATCAGGATTGGGTTAATGATTTATGCTGTAATTGATCTAGACTTTCCTAACCTTTTGTTTTATTTCCTTTTGCTTATGTTCCTTTGTAAGCACTCTTAACTATTTTGTGGGTGTACCATGACAAGCATAGTCATGACCTATTATGTATAGCCGACATGGCTATCTATGTAACCTTTATATTTCAATGCAATTCTCTTTCTACCAAAAAAAAATTAGAATAACAATCATCCTTTTGGGTTCTTTGAAAACAAAAATGACGAACAAAAAGTAAACATGGACCGTAAATATATGAGGCTATCCAGAATTACCGGAAGTTGTTATTAACTACCTGAAGAATTCACTGAAAAGTTCACTGGGGAAAACTATAGAGACGACATATTAAGGAAGGTTGCTATTAATTAACTGATAAATTAATTGAAGTTGCTATGTAACTGAAGTATCTATGAGAGAATTAATAATTGCACAGGAAAAATTATGTAAAATTACTTGCTCAAAGCACATAAACGGCAGGAAAAGGCAAGTAAAATCGCTTGCTCAAAATTTACTGCAATGAAGACGATAATAAAGTAGTACTCTTGAAACAACAGTAAGATAATTAATCCTTTTAGTATTATGTATATGCCTAGATTGATGCATGAGAGGAACATAATAGCAGATAAACCAGTAGGGAGGTTACATTGAAGAAAGATTTCAGATCAAAGGGTAAACATGTAAGATCTGAAACAACAACGTCATGGTTCTTCAAAGAAAGTAAAAGAATAGAAATTGCACCTGGGTTGGCTGCTTACGAACATAGTGCAGTGCTATCGATGATCACTCTTCTTGTGAGTACTTCTCCCCAAGTGAAGAAAGATTGTGAGACAGTGGACAAGTGCCCCATACATGATGCACGTAGAAGTATGACTTTTACAAACGGCACCTTAACTCCAAGTGTGATAATATCCGTAGTCAGATTTAAACCAGAAATAAAATAAATCAGTTCATGTTGTCCTTTTCATAGTAATGAATACACTTACAACATGTTTAGGTCGCCGAAGGTGTTCAGCAATCATTCGAGATGTTTGTTAGATAATAGTATTATTTTGAAAGTATTAGGGATGTAATGCATTGTTGCCTGGGTCATCTATATTTTCAATGACCATCTTGAGTTCTGAGGACAATTTGGTAATCGTTTTGGATTAGCGGATGGGTTGAACGAACCTTTTAAGCAGTGCAAAGACATACACTCTTGTCTATACTGAAGGCCTAAACGTCTTCACCCAATATAGTTGCCTGGGTTTTTGTCCTTGGTTAAGATATGACTTTGATGTGAATTAGAGTCGTACATCTAAATCCAATACTCGAAAACTTCTTTTAGGCCTCAACCCCCCTCTTCGGAGGTCAAGTGGAGTGACAAAGAATGTTAAAAGTTATATGCATGCGTAAAAGCAGAGAGCACTGAAAATGAATAAAGAGTCCTATGTCACTCTTTAGTTGTGCTTTCTCTAGAACTAGTTCTTTATGGTATTTGCAAATTAATATTTACATAGGTCCGCATGTATAAGAATCCCCTGCAGTTTGGAAACGCAAATGGGATGTAAGGCATTAACTCTGACTTGAATGAGGAATTAAATTATTGTCAAGAAAGTTAATCTAAATCGGTTATACTCGCTGAACAGCTTATTGTGGATTAGTTTTGCAGTCTATGTCAGTTCTGAAGAGCCCGTTGACCAAGCAAACATGATGTGCCATATTCCAATTAATTAAGATATGAGTTGCCAGAGAGCATGTATCTAGCTACTAATGCCCATAGTAACAACTTTTTAGTAACAAAATAAAGATTTCATGCTAAATAACTCGTGTCTGTATGCTGAAGTGCCTCCGAACAACTTGTAGTTGATATTGAATAATTACCTCTTAGTCAGACACGTGTGGTTAATAATTTTGTTATGCTTAACTTCGACAAACAAATCCGCCATCTATGTCAGACACGTATGGTTAATAATTTTGTTATGCTTAACTTCGACAAACAAATCCGCCATCTATTTAGAAAACGAAAGGTTTAGTCCACTATTTACTTCACTAAGCCTCCTTTGTTCATCTACCGTTGAAGCTGGTAGGAGCAAAAAAAGGAGCTGCAAATGTGTAGGTAGAAGAGGATTATGCTGTTAGAAAACAAAAATCACTAATGGATCTCATTTTCGGACAAATATCTAAGGGCAACTGGACAAATCTCCAGGTAACTTTGCCCTGCCATCTGCAAATGCCAAGAATTAAGAAAAGGAAAATTGCAGCTTTCAGCTAGCTTCGTGCTTAAAACAAATTTAACATTATGCAGTTCTTATTAATTGTCTCCATTTTTTTTTTGTCAATTATTGTTCAGAGAGAAAGACCTTAAAGGGTTCCTTATCTGTTCTGAACCTGATGCCTGGAACATAATTTAAGCAAACAGGAAACCCCTTTTATAAGACGGATTCAAACACATAAACGAGATGAAAATGAAAAGAAGAAAAGAACATAAGCCTACTACAATCAAGCTCTTAATATGATAAAAGCATAAGAAGTTACCATCATAGTTTTACCATGCACAAATAAATGGCCCAATTCGAAGATGCAGGTAGAGCCTGCTCTTTGTACCATCGGCAAACCGAACCAAAAAATATCTCCCAGTAAGATGATACTAAAACAAGAAAGAAAAAAAAAAGCACATGTTCACTGAAAGCAAAAATAATAACAATTTAAGCAAACAGAGGAAATAGAGTTTAACAAAGGAGTATAGAAAGCAAATTAAGTTGCCAGGGGAAAATTCATGGACATTTCAGAATACAGGTTTCTCTTTTGTATGACAAATGGTTCTACTTAATGTCCTTCAGGTATGTCTACTATAGAGGTAAAGGTGGCTAAGGCATCGTCCAAGTTGTTCTTAGCTCGGGGTAGGTAATGGAATTCCACATCTTTGAACTGGTCTACAACCTTCTCCAAGTGGGCACGATATGCTTGTAGATGTTCATCTCTAATTCTCCACTTTCCATGGATCTAGTATATGATCGATGATAAATCTCCGTATACTGTGATTTCCTAGACTCCTAGATTTAGGGCCATCTCTAAACCGATGATACAAGCTTCTAGTCGGCGGTGTTGT
Organism: Escallonia herrerae; assembly: GCA_033070095.1. Classification (NCBI taxonomy): domain Eukaryota; kingdom Viridiplantae; phylum Streptophyta; class Magnoliopsida; order Escalloniales; family Escalloniaceae; genus Escallonia; species Escallonia herrerae. Next base: position 99,337 of record JAVXUP010002014.1, read on the forward strand.
TAGTACCGTCAAAAGTCAGCTTGATAGCTAAGGAGAATGGGCTCCCTCTAGTAAGATTAACAATATCCTACTTCAAAACCCTTGTTGTTCACTGCTCCATCAAAGTGCAATTGATATCTCATCTCTGTTTCAACAATGCACACCTCCTCATCTGGGAACTTTGCCTCCCATCGACTAGTATCATCTGACGAGCAATCAACTAGGATTTTGGCCATAGCTTTTCCTTAGATCTACTTTGAGTACATAGGTGATATCAAACTCTGACAACAACAAAAGCCACTTGGCTTTGTAGAACAACAAGATAGGCATTTCAAGCAACTACTTCAAGGGGTCCATTCTTGCCAACAACCTGATGAGGTACGGTACGACGTAGTGTCTCAACCATTGGGTTACCCAAACCAAAGATACACATGTTTTTTTCTAGGGCTGAATAGTTCATCTCTCCTTGGGTCAACTTCTTGCTCACATAGTATATGGCCCTCTTAACCAATAAATTCTCCAAATACGAGGTTAACATGGCTTCGGCTATGGTATTGGTCACTGTCAGGTAGAGTAACAGAGGGTTACCGAGAATAGGTGGGCTTAGGACTGTAGGGTTGCTAAGTATTGTTTGATTTTGTCAAAGGCTTCCTAACATAAAGGGTTCCATTATACTTCTTCAATAGTTTAAACACAGGTTCACAAATTGGGAGATGAACCGACTGATATACTGGATTCTACCCAAGAATCCTCGGATTTCCTTCATCTTCCTGAGTGGGGGAATCTCTACTATGGCTTTGATTTTGGTTGGACCCGCCTCTATCCCTCGTTTACTCACCATGAAATGTAGCAACTCACTGGCTGTAACTCCAATTACATACTTTTGAGGGTTAAATATCACCTTGTACTTCCTTAATCTACCGAAGTATTTTTTTAATATTGTGCAACGATCTGCCCTCTTCCTTGATTTGATGATCATAACATCTACATACACTTTAACCTCCTTATTGATCATATCATATAACAGAGTGGTAGCAGCTCGCTGGTACGTAGCTCCAGCATTCTTTAAGCCTAAAGGCATTACTATGTAATAGAATGTACCCAGGAGGTAGTGAAGGATGTCTTCTCCTGGTCCTTATGAGCCATTTTTATCTAGTTATACCCTACAAAGCTATCCACAACAGATACCAACTCATGCTCGCCTATGTTGTTTATGATCAAGTCTATGATGGGTAAAGGGAAATCATCCTTAGGAGAAGCTTGGTTTAGGTCTGGGTAATCCACACACATCCTGATTTGGACAGAATGCTGTGGATGGGTACAATATTGGCCAGCCATGTAGGGTATTCAATCACTCGAATGAATTCTATTTGGAGCAACTTCATCACTTCCTCCTTGACCTTGCGGGACCACTCCGATATCAACTTGTGAAGTTTTTGTTTGACGGGTTTGGCTTCGGGCAGGATGGGTAGGTGGTGTTCCACGATGGAAGGGTCTATATTGGGCATGTCACTATAGGAACAAGCAAATATATCTATGAATTTCCTAAGGATTGCAGTCATCTCTTTCATATTTTTGGGGGAGCCTATGTTCACTTTAACTGTTTCCACGACCACTGGTTTAACACGACTAGTTTCTCGATTTTCAATTTCTTTCAACATTTCTTTTAGATATTGTTTCTCTTCTAAGTCGATTAGGTGTGACTCATCATTAACTCAATATATTAGTTCATCATAGCCTATATCAGCAACCAAGGGATAATCAAAATCAAGCACTATATTATCAATCTGGTAGTTTGGAAACACATAATAGGTGAACATATTCAAATTGGCTAAGGTGACATATGCATCCAAGTCTTCTGACTCTGAAGCATATTTGGTAGCAGGACTTCCTTCGGTAACCTCTCCCACAGTCAGCGGTCAGTATTGCTGGAGTAATTAGGCATGATGGGTCCATGGTCTGGTCGTCCATTTCATATATAAGTATTGAGAGAACCATATCCATTAAGCACACTATCATTTCTTTCAGCTCAATCCAATATGGGACTTCTTCGGCATCTGACTCAGTCTACACCGACAATTTTTCATCCTCAACCCACTCACAGTCGTAGGACGTCTCCTATCCTTCAATCTCCTTCCTTGTCTTAGCACTATAAACTTGTTCAGGAAATCCGTAGAGGGGCCCATTTTTTCCTTCCTTGATGAAGCATTTGTTCATGGTAGAGATCTTGGTCGAGCTCATGCACTTTTTATCTTCCTTATCCTTCTTGGATTGGGCGAGCTTCTGGATAGCTTCTTCCTCTCTTTTCTTGTTGGTTTGTACCCTAAGCCAAACCGGACTTTCTTGTTCTTCATATCTAAAAAGCTAGGAAGTCCTTGACAATTTTGGCCTAAGCATTTTCCTAGAAAGTACTAGAATTTTCTCATCATGTAGAGCACTGTCATATAGCTGTAGGGGTAAAAGTTAGGAATTTTTCACCTTTACACACTTCTTCATACTCGAGACACTGAATCGGGTGATCCATCTTAAATCCACTGAGCAGGATATCCAAAAAATCATGTGGCACCTGAACACTGTCCTTCTCGACCTGTCCAATCTGCACCAACTTCAAATCTTCCATTATGGTAAAAATGGCATCATTAAACACGAATTTAACCTGTTGGTGCAATATAGAAGGGATTGCACCCACGAAGTGTTTCCAAGGTCGACCCAATAGAAGATTAAAAGCAGTCAAAATATCCAATACATGAAACACGACATCAAAGCTAGCCGTATCCACTGTCATCCGAAGCTTCACTGTACCAATCATCTCCCTTCAGGTGTTATCGTATGCTCGGACAACTTGGTTGGAAGGGGTGAATTCCGACGGGTTTATACCTAGGGCGTGAGTAGTTAGTAGGGGAGAGATATTTAGAGCATAAACATTTTCTATATGGAGTAGATGAATCCTTTTATCAAGCGCTCGTATAGTGACATAGCACCGATCATTATTGCTTGGTCATGATTTGGGCAGGTCAGACTCAAAAATTTTGAGGACATTTTCATAATGTATAGCCCCTAACACTCGGGATTAGTCTTCAGGTTGGTTCAGGATAGGAATCTGGGCTTTGTCGAGAAGTTTGATAAGGCCCTAACGATAGGAGTATGAGGCTGACAATAGTCCCCATCTGGAAATGTTGGCTCGAGTCTTCATCAACTGTCTAAAGGCCTCGTCATCTAGAGGGTCTTGAGTGAACAATGGATTGGATGCAGCTGGCTGGGGCGGGGTCTAGTACACCCGGCCTGATTTGGTTAAGTACGACACACTGGCACTGGGCCAAAACAAAAACCCAAATTTTTCATCGTAATCTTCCTTAACTGTAAAAGTCTCTCTATCCATCAACTCCTCCCAAGTAATCACATCGCAAAACTCCAGTATAAGATCATAAGTAGACACTGACTTTGAAACTGGCTGACTAGAGGGACAATAAAGGCAGTTGGATCAATGAATGGCTGGTTGTCAGCAATACAGTAAACCCCATGGGTAGGTAATGGTTCTTTTTGGATATTTGGTCTAATAGGTGGGGACACTTCACCTTTATCAATGGGTCTTGTATGACATGTTGGAGGGTGATGTATCTTTTCGCGGGGTGCCCTTTCTTTGATAGTAATTAGAAAAAGCATTCACATCATATCCATCGGGTATCACTACTGGTGTAGGGGTAGGTGGCAGTTTGGAAATCATTCCCCTCTTTAGCAATTGTTTGAAGTGGTGATTTAAGGGGGTGAACTTCCGTCTGGGCTCTATAATGAGTTTCCAGGTCACTGCTCATGGTGATTGCACGGTGTTAACATTGTTGGTTGCTACTGGCTTCAGCTGCATATTGGAACTCCTTGGACTAGCTCAGTATGCTCATGGTGGTTTTCACTCACGAGAGATGTTTCCTTGTTGATTGTGTCTTCTATCTGAATGACGTATCCAAAGAGAGCTTTACGCGGTGCCTGGTAGTGACCAAAAATGCAATCATAATATACCAGAAGTAGGTTGTTTCTCATGATATTCACTTGCTCTTCCTCAGTTAAGTGGTTCACCATTTGACTTGTCTTATTCATCCACCTCATGATGAAAGCTGAAACGGACTCCCTTGGCTCTTGCTTAATGGTTTCCAAATCTCTACTAGTGATATCTAGCTATGCATTGTATTGGTGTTTTCTGAAAAGCTCTCTCACAACTTCTTCCCGTGTGCAAACTCACGCTTCATCCAAATTAAGGAACCATCGGGAAGCAATATGGTGAGGGTATGATGGAACAACTGTATCAACTGATTCTGAGTTACTCCATAAGGGGACAACGCTCTCATGTACATTTTCACATGAATCTTGAGATTCGTGGTCCTGTCAAACTTATCCATCTTCGGCATCTTGAACTTGAAGGATAACCTATCCTTAGGGTTCATTGTTAAGGCATTGAGGTGTAGGTCCCTAAGTACACCTAAAGGGGGGTGAATAAGTGTTTTACAACTTTGAGTATAAATTAAAAACGACATTACAAAGTACTGACAGATAACAATAATAAATTCAACACAGAGATTTATACTGGTTCGGCCCCACTAGCCTACGTCCAGTCCCCGAGCACTCCACATAAGGGAGACTTACTCGAGGCCTTTCACTAACCAGCTAGCTTCGGGTGCTAGCTCAAATCGTAGTACAATTTTTGAAACCCTTCTAAGGTTTTCAACAATTTACAAATGAAAAGATAATTACAATTGGAATACAACAAACAAACACCTTCTTGAGTAGATGTTACAATGAATAATCTTAGACTAAGCCTTCTTAGGTGGGAAGATCTATATTCTTTCAAGAACCAAACCAAGAAGCTTATAATAAACTATCTCAAAGATGAACACACTCAACAGAGAATAGATGAGAATGAGATAACAAGATGAGAGAGTGTTTTGAGATGAGTTAGTGAGAGTATTGAAAAAGATTCGCAAGAAGTGTATTAAATGCTCTCAAGGATCCCTTTTTATACTAGAGAAGAAAATGAACTGTTGTGAAAGGAAAGCCTGAATATTGATTCGACTGAAACATAAGTTTTGAGTCGACTGAAAGAATTACTCTAAGAAATTGGTCGACTGAAAATTTAGTGAGAAGAGACTGAAGAATTTAGTCGACTAAAAACCCCACTTCATTCGACTAAAAACTTTGGCTTCGGCGAAAAACTTTTGCTTTGACTAAAAACTTTGGCTTCGGCGAAAAACTTTTGCTTTGACTAAAAACTTTTGCTTTTACTAAAAGTTTAGGTTCGACTAAAAAGTTTGACTTTGACTAAAAGTTTTGCTTTGACTAAAAACTTTGCTTCGAATAAAAAAAGTTAATTTTTAAGACAAGAGCAAAGGAACTGCATAATTGAGTCGACTGCAAACTGTTTGCCTTCGACTGAAACATTTCCTTTTGGTTCTTTACCTGAATTTCTATGAGATCTTTTAAGATGGACTTAGAAATGCTAACAAGGATAAAACAGACTTCAGGTCCTTGCATCTTCAATGTAGTTCATGTCTTTGAATCCCAAATCCAAGTTTGAGTTCAAGCTTTGTCCAAGGCATGATCTTGTCTTTGTTTGACTAAGATAAATCCTGAAATGTTTATCTTAACAGAGTTGTGAGATTAATGTTAGAGATAATTAATTTAGAATCATCAAAATCGATTAGTCAATAATCTCCCCCTTTTTTATGATGACAACATTAATTCTAACATTACATAAACAAACTCCCCCTTGATTAGATAACATTCAAACAGGGTAATGACTAAAAGAACATCATTAATATCCACCAAAAAATTGTTAAAGATGATTACAATGAATAATCTATTGTTCTCCCCCTTTGTCAAATCAAAAAGAGGGGTAGTTAATCCAAACGGTCAAAAAGTAAAATAAACAAACAGAATCTAAGGCCGACGTCAGTGAGCACCCTGAGCAGAGGAGGGGGGATTAGTAGGTGGAAGAATAGTTCGACGAGCACCCTGAGCGAAAGAGGATGGATCAGCAGGCGACGAAGCGGTTATGGTTACTTTAACAATTTTGACGACACGAGGAGAGTGCAGCATTGGAGGGTTGTACAGGAGATGCGGGTTGGAGAACCTTTATTCCCTTCGGTGCTGATGTGTCGAGAGGGAAAGATATCCAGACTAGTCACCCTAAAGCTATGAGCCTGATCGAAGATCTGATTTTCCAGGTAGCGGTTATGTTCAGTTAAAATGCTCGTAGTGAGATAGGCCTAATGACGATAAGCCTGAAGAGCAACTTCCTGCTGTCGGTGAAGATCATGCTGCATCTGAGTCAAACTCTCTAGGAGTGGAGTATGGTTGAGAGGAAGAGAAGAAAGGTTAGAAGTGAGGTCATTAAGAAGGGTGTGAAAGTCTCTTTGGTTCGAGAGAAGTTGAGCTGAGGAGTGTTGAACCGACTACTGAAGAGCAGTAAGCTCATGAAGGAGAGTAGTGTGATTGGCTACAACAAAGGCAGCTAAGGTGGTTTACGATTCAATTATTAACTGAATCGAAGTGGAGAGATGAGAAAGGTGCTCAGAGAGTTTAGAGTTATCAGTGGATAGGAATTAATCAAAATTAAGGTTGGAGAAGTCATTAAGCGGGCTGAAGAAGGGATCAGAAGGGTGAGGAGGGGTGGGCAGAGGTGGTACCGAGAAGGAAGGGTAGGAAGGAGGGAATGGTATAGAGGGAGATGGGTCAGAGGCACAGGAGGTAGCAACTGAGAAAGAACAGGTGGTGGGGGCAGAACGGAATGGGGAGGATCAGAAGGTTTGGGTGGGGGAATGACAGGAGCAGGGGAGATAGCAGGAGTAGGAGCGAGAGCAGGAACCTGAACTAACCGAATATGGGAGGGGTCGGTAACAGTGATCCGCTCAAGAGATAAGGTGTCAGTGGAGAGGTCAGTGCGAATGGCGAATCCCGCATGACGAAGAGAAGTTTTGTCAAAAATATGATGACTGGGAATAGATATACATTCCGAGATAGAGGTAGGAAGAATAACATGAAAATGTTTAAAAACTCGGGTTAAGATTAGACTAAAAGGAAGATTTGTAGAGGATTTGTTCTTTCAGGCATCCATTACAAGCATGATAATGCTCGCAATGTTTAAGGGAGAGCCCTGAATGAAGTGGGTGAGAAGAATGATGTCGAGATATGAAAAAGAAGCAAAAGAGCCGGCACGGCCCGAGAGGTTATAACTGACAATAAAATGGAGGACACGATGAAGAGGAAAAAGGTCACCTAAAATAGGTTTGTGGGGTCGAGAAATGGACGGGTCTCCTAGAAGGGTTTGTGTTTGTTGGAGTAGGGTAAAAGGGCTAGTGGTGCACCACGTGTTTCTGGGGAAAATAATGGTTGAAGATTGGTTTGTAAAATCGAAAATTTGGGCTAAGGTGGTGGCATCGAGATGGCTGTGGACCCCATTAACATATGTGGTCAAAAAGGCAGAGGACAGAGCATTAAAATGCATGTTTAAATAGAACATTCGAACAAGACCAGGGTAGTACACGGAAGGGGGAGAGAGAGTGGAGGGACATCCCATTCGGTCAAAAAGACTGGTAAGACCAAGTTGAGTCATTAGATTGACATCACTTGGACGACCCGGTACAACCTCCCGTTTGAAGAAATTTGTATAATAGTTGATTTGTCTTCAGCTGACTCAAAAAATAAGGAATATGAAGTATTTGGGTAGGAGAAATATAGGGGCAGGTAAGTGGCGGACAGGTTGGAGGAGAAACAGAGGAAGAAGAGGCGGTAGGAGGAGGAGGAGCAACATTACCTAAAGAGGACAAAGCAGTAGACGTCCGTTGAGCAGGAACAGAGGACAATGCGCTTGTAGCAACAGTTGTCATCTGACGAGTGGGGCGACATGTGGAAGGTGGTGGTGGAGCAGCAACAGCAGGTGGAGCAGCCACGTCGGATTCATTATTGGTGTTAATGACAAGACGTCGGCGACTACGAGGGCTTGGGTTTGAGACCATGTGGACCCTGAGTGACAAGGTGGGCAAGAGAGAGAAGAAAAGTAAAGGTCTGTAAAAACTCGACGAGGAACAATGAAATGGGTAACAGTAAAAAGTGAAAGGCAAAAAATGAGGGGTATATATAGACGACGGGATTTCGGTCGACTAAAATATCATTTTCAATCGACTAAAAGATATTAGTCGAATGAAAATTGACTTTTCAGTCGACTGAATCCAACAGATTTCCAAAGGTGAAAGAGCTTTTCAGTCGTCTGAAAAGATTTTAGTCGAATTAAAATTGACTTTTCAGTCGACTGAATCCAACATATTTTCAAAGGTGAATGAGCTTTTCAGTAGACTGAAAAGATTTTAGTCGAATGAAAATTGACTTTACAATCGACTAAATCCAACAATTGCAAAATAGAAAAGAAGTTTTCATTCGATGGAAAAGTTTTGAGTGGAATGAGAACTGACTTTTCAGTCGACTAAAACAGGCAGAAACAAGACTGAACATTCAAAGAGAAAGTTTTTGGTCGACCAAAAACTTTTAAGACGAATGAAAAAGGGTCATTTGAGTCGAATGAAAAAGATTTAGCTAAGATCACACATACCTAAGTGACGACGAAGAGAACAAAAAGAGGATTCAGCGAAGGGTTTTGTAAAGATATCTGCAAGCTGATCTTCAGAACCAACTTTCGAGAGTACTATTAAACCTTTTTGAACATTGTCTCGAAGAAAGTGGTGACGAACATCAATGTGCTTAGTGCGCGAGTGTTGAACCGGATTTTTACTAATATCAATAGCACTGCTACTGTCTCACATAATAGGAATATGGTTTATCGAGACACCAAAATCTCGTAAAGTTTGACACATCCATAGTACTTGGGCACAGCAACTTCCAGCCACAACTTATTCAGCCTTAGCTGTGGAGAGAGCCACAGATGTTTGTTTCTTACTGTGCCAGAACACTAATGCATCACCAAGGAATTGGCAAGCGCCACTAGTACTCTTACGATCGACAAGACATCTCGCATAATCAGAATCAGAAAATCCTGCCAGATTTAGAGAGGAATTACGCGGATACTAAAGTCCTAAATTTAAAGACCCAGAGAGATTTGAAAATGCATTTAACTGCAGTAAGATGAGATTCTTTGGGACAAGCTTGAAATCAGGCACAAATACATACAATAAATATTATGTCAGGTCAAGAAGCAGTAAGATAAAGCAGACTACCAATCATACCACGATAAAGTTTGTTATCTACATAGCTACCATTTTCATCTTTGACAAGATTAACACTAGGAGAAATAGGGGTACCTCTAGCTTCAGCATTATCCAAGCCAAACCTTTTCAAAAGCTCCCGTGTGTACTTGGACTGACTTATAAAAATTCCTTCTTAAGACAGCTTGATTTGAAGTCCAAGGAAAAAGGTAAGTTCTCCCATCATGCTCATCTCAAATTCCATGCACGTATTCTCAGCAAACTCTTGGCATAGATCATTGTTAGTGGCACCAAAAAAAATGTCATCAACATAAATTTGAACTATTAAAATGTGAAAATTATGAAGTTTCGTAAGAAGAGTAGTGTCGACTTTGCCACGAGAGAATCCATGATTAATAAGGAAGCTGCCAAGACGATCGTAACAAGCTCGAGGAGTTTGTTTAAGACCGTACAAAGCGTATTTCAGCTTTAAAACATGATTACGGTATTTTTCATTAACAAAACCAGGAGGTTATTTAACAAATAATTCCTCCTGTATTACCCCATTCAAGAAGGCACTTTTCACGTCCATTTGAAAAATGTCAAAACTATTCGGATAGCTTCAAGTCGAGGGACTGGGATGGGCAAAGGTTTCATCAAAATCAACCCCTTCGACTTGATTGTATCCTTGAAACTAGTCTAACCTTGTTACGAACAATATGGCCATCTTCTTCAAGTTTGTTTCGAAAAACCCACTTGGTTCCAATGACCTTTTGTTGAACAGGAGCCGGAACTAGTGACCAAACATCGCTTCTCTCAAATTGATTCAATTCATCTTGCATGTCAAGGATCCACTTAGAATCTTTAGAGGGCTCTATTTGAGAAAGAAATGCAAAATCCACATAAAAAAGATTCACAGTAGACCGTGTTGTAACTCTGCATTCCACATTACCTATGACTTGTTCTAAAGGATGACTGGAGGAATATCTCCAGCTTTTTGGAAGTGGCTGATGTTGACTTATTGATTTTGATGATTTCAAACTTATTATCTCTAACATTATTAATCTGACAATATTATTAAGATAAACATTTCAGGATTTATTCTAATCAAACAAAGACGAGATCTTGACATGGACAAAGCTTGAACCTGGACTTGGACTCGGGATTTAAAGACTTGCACTACATTGAAGATGCAAGAACATGAAGTTTTTTTTTCCTTGTCAGCTTTTCTAAGTCTTTCTTAAAAGATCTGACAGAAATTCTAGTAAAGAGCCAAATCTTTCAGTCGAAGCCAAGACTTTCAGTAGAAGTCAAAATGTTTTAGTCAAAGTCAAATGTTTTAGTCGAAGCCAAAATATTTTAGTCGAATCCTTCCTTTTTGGGCTTTCTCTTCCTAACAGTTCACTTCTGTGACTCGTATAAAAGGGGGTCCTCGAGAGCATTTTATCTCTCTCTCGCGAAAATTAGTTCTCTCTTAAAAACTCTCTCATCTTGATCTTTTACTCTCATCTTGATCTTTTATTCTCATCTATTCTCTATTGAGTGAGTTTACCTTTGAGATAGTTCTTTGTAAGCTTCTTGGTTTGGTTCTTGAAAGAATATAGATCTTCCCACCTAAGAAAGCTTAGTCTTAGTTTTCATTGTAACATCTGCTCAATAAGGAGTTTGTTTGTTGTATTCAAATTGTAAATCTATTTTCATTTGTAAACTATTGGAAACCTCGGAAGGGTTTCAAAAATTGTACTGCGGTTTGAGCTAGCACCCGAAGCTAGCTGGTTTAGTGAAAGACTCGAGTAGGTCTCCCTTGTGTGGAGTGCTCGAGGACTGGACATAGGCTGGTGGGGCCGAACCAGTATAAATCTCTGTGTTAAATCTATTATCATTGTATCTGTCATTACTTTGTAATCTAATTTTTAAATTTATACTCAAAGTTGTAATACACCTATTCTCCCCCCTCTAGGTGTATTTAGGGACCGACAAGTGGTATCAGAGCCGTGCGCTCTGGTATTTTTTTATGACTTAATTGTCAAGAGCTAAAGATCGTGTTATGGAAGAAGGATCAGCAACCACCAGGCCACCCCTGTTGAAGAATGGCAACTATAGCTACTGAAAAAATCGCATGAGGAATTTTGTGAGACAGGATACACACGTATGGTATGTTGTTGAAAATGGTCCTATAATTCCTATGAAGGATGGACCGGAAGGAACCAAGATTTTGAAAGGAATTCTTGAAATGGACAATCATGAGGCACAGCTTTTCTCTATGGATGATAAAGCTAAGAACATTATCAGCTGTGGCCTTAACATGAATGAGTACAATCGAGTCTCAGCATGTGAGATAGCCAGAGAAATGTGGAGGCTGTTGAAGGTTACTCATGAAGGAACAAATCAAGTAAAAGAGACCAAGATCAACATGTTGGTCCAATAGTATGAGGCCTTCAAGATGAAGGAGCATGAGTCCATAAATGAGATGTACTCCAGATTCACACTCATTATGAATGGACTAAAACTTTTGGGTAAAATCTATCCAGAAAAGGAAGTTTTCCGAAAACTTCTCAAATCACTTCCAAAGAGATGGGAGGCAAAACTCATGTTGATGCGGAAAAGGGTTCGATGCTACGTAGAGGTGCCACAAAGGATGAAGTCTGAGTCAGCTTCCAGGTAGACAAAGCGGGAGATAGCAAGGATGGTGTAAGGGCTGAGAGCAAGGCTCCCCAGACAGGTCGCGAGGGCTGGCAGCGTCACGTAGGCAGGGCGACGATGAACAGGGCCAGCAGTCGACAGTCTGATGTCAAGGGTGCAGCGTCAAGGGTCCGGAGACGGGAGTCCAAGTGTGTTTCTCTCACGAGAATTCTAGAGAGAAAGTCTTTTTAGAGAGAGAAAGTGAAAAGTTCAAATGAGAGAAAGATCATTGAATAAGCTCCAAAGTCTACTATTTATAGGCAAAAATGTGCATGTGTCATAAGTTGACATGTGTCACCCCCTGGGAATGACACGTCGCCAGGGGGTCCAAAGTACTGATTCTCAGTTGGGACTGTCGGTCCCTAAGTTCGTGCTACCCTGCCCTTGCAACATCTTTCTGCCTGTCTGAGGAGACTGATCATGCCACAGTAGAATGGTCAGAGTAGCTCGTTGCCCCAGCCTCCAGTCCAAGCCCTTACTGAATCCCACAAGGTGCATCAAGAGATGCCCAGAGAACCTGGCAGCGGTGAGGGTTACCCCTGTAGCCAACTGCCAGGCGAACTAGGCGCGATGCCCTCCAAGGACCTGCTCCCGTCCTGGAGTGACTCGTGGGTCATTGCCCTGGTGGTGTCGACGATCAACAATAACATGAGTAACGTGAGTGACCATGGTCGCCGCTTGGTGCTTAGGGTCCGTTGCGGTGAAGTCTTCGCGCCAGAGCTCCCTACAAGTGTGATGTCGGTGGCTTCAAGGTTGTGCAGACGATGGCTCTCGGGTTGCGAGCCCATTCTGCTGCGAGGGCCAGAGCCCCCAGTAATTGAGTCGGCGACGGCATACAGCCCGTCCCGCAGTTGATTGAGCCAGCGATGGCGCTATGCCCGTGATGGCGCTCAGCCCATGCCGTAGTTTGATTGAGCCGGCGATGGCATACAGCCCGTCCTGTAGTTGATTGAGTCGGCGATGGCGCTAAACCCGTCATGGCGCTCAGCCCATGCCATAGTTTGATTGAGCCGGCGATGGCATACAGCCCGTCCTGTAGTTGATTGAGTCGGCGATGGCGCTAAGCTCGTGATGGCACTCAACTCATGCCATAGTTTGATTGAGTCGGCGACGGCATACAGCCCATCCCACAGTTGATTGAGCCAGCGATGACACTAAGCCCGTGATGGCGCTCAGCCCATGCTGCAGTTTGATTGAGCCGACGATGGCATACAGCCCGTCCCGCAGTTGATTGAGCCGGCGATGGCAGTAAGCCCGTGATGGCGCTCAGCCCATGCCGCAGTTTGATTGAGCCAGCGATGGCATACAGCTAGTCCTGCAGTTTGATTGATCTGGCGATGGCGCTAAGCTTGTGATGGCGCTCAGCCCATGCCGCAGGGAGGGGTCCTTGTGCTAAAGCACTACGAGTGGAGCCCCCGGAATGCCGCACACTCCGAAGAGTGGGTCGAAGCATATTCCACGTCCATGGCAGGGGCTCATGGTGTGGTGAACAGGTGTGATGCCCGAAGGCCAGTAATATGGTCGTGGTGCAAGGGCGCGACAACGACAGTCGCGGAGCAATACTTGGTGCCGAGGGCACGTATCATCAGCGTGGCACAAGGGCGCGGCGACAACTTTCGGGGATCAATACTTGGTGCCGGGGGCACGTATCATCTGCGTGGCGTAAGGGCGAGGCGACGACTGTCACGGATCAATACTTGGTGTCGGGGGCACGTATCATCAGCGTGGCGCAAGAGCGCGACGATGACTATCATGGAGCAATACTTGATGCCGGGGGCACGTATCATCAGCGGGGCGCGACGACAACTTTTGCTAAGCAATACTTGGTGCCGGGGGCACGTATCATCAGCGTGGCGCAAGGGCGCGGCGATGACTGTCGTGGAGCAATACTTGGTTCCAGGGGCACGTATCATCAGCGTGGCGCAAGGGCGCGACGACGACTGTCGCAGAGCAATACTTGGTGATAGTGTGCTGCCGTCGTGGCAACTGTGCACGGTCAGTGACGAGCATCGAGTGAACATTGGCATTGAGTGCGCCTTGTAGAGAGCGCGATGAGTGATGTTGGGGGTTTAGGAACGACTCTTGCAAGGCAAGAGGGTGGCCGACCCCCTTGAGGAAGGGGTGGCTGACCCCTTATGGGGGAAGGGGTGGCCGACCCCCTGAAGAAAGGGGTGGCCGACCCCTTAGAGAAGGGGTGGCTGACCCCTTAGAGAAGGTGTGGCCGACCCCTTAAGGAAGGGGTGGCCGACCCCCTTAGGAAGGGGGTGGCCAACCCTTTAGGGAGGAAGGGGTGGCCGACCCCCCCTGAGGAAGGTGTGGCCAACCCCGCTCTACTTCCAACGGTTGACTGTGTTGATGCCGCTGCATTGGTGATGCCTGTGGATGCTCAAAAAAAGATGCACTTTCACCTGGTCACGGCGTTGAATAATTGACTGTTGACTGGGTGATGTGTCACGGACGTGAGTCTCTTAGCAGGCCCCAGAGGTCTAGCCAGGATGGGGTATGAACATAAGCCCCCTACGTGTGGCGTGCGCGGAAGGGGTAACCCCAGCGGGCACCGCACGCATAAAACGTGGTAGATTGCGACGCGCATTGCTCGAAAGGGCGTATGTGTCCGAAAATTAGTGTTGTTTTTTTTTGGCTATAAATAGTGAGGGGTGGCGAGTTGAGAGAGAAAAAAATCATTTGCATCTCTTTAGTCCAGAGAGAGAGGAGAGAAGAGAGAAAAATGAGGGATGGTGAGAAAAGGCAAGCAGGTGGCCGAGGGGTCAGCCGGTAATGGGGGTCGGCGAAGCCAGGAGGTCAGCCCAGGTAGCGAGAGGGAAAGGAGAGAGGAAGGAGGGAAGAGAGGGGGAAAAGGGGAGTGGGTCGGTCGCTCGTGGGGTCGGCCCCACGAGGGGTCGGCCAGCCCAGGGGGTTGGCCAACCTGGGGGGTCGACCGCACGTGGGGTCGGCTAGCCAAGGGGGTCAGCCGTGAGGGGGTCGTCGGGGTCAGGGGGTGGAGCGAGGACTGCGCCCGCCGAGCCGCTGCCCGTTCCAAGAAAGGTTAAGCAAAATATGTTCGCGAAATCGCGGGGTTCAGTGGCTAGCGCATCACGACCATCGCAGGTCCTGACGACAGAACCTGTTGCCGCGCCGCCGACAGATGATGCCAGAGTTGCGCAGGGTGGGGAGACAGCCGTGCCTTTGACATTTGACGACGGTGGAGTGAGGTCATACGATCTGGACCCAGACAAGACGAACACACTGCTAGGAGTAAGGGGAGTGGTACCGCAAGTTCCTGACCGTGAGTTGTGGAGGGAGCTCGCCATCCGAGTGGCTGATGGAGCTTTTACAGTGCCATGGAATGGTCCGTCGATGGGAAAGGAGCCACGGGCACCGTCGCCATATGTGCACGCTCCGAGCTGGGAGGAGGCTCCTGTGATGTCGTCGAGATATGTGCCAAGATTGTTGGTGGAGAGGCAAGATATACCTTGGGCACCTATAGTGTTCAAGGGGCATGGCGCGATGCCTACTGGGTGGGACTTCTGGTGTCAGCACATGGTGGAGACGCCGCGGTGATAGGTGCTATTACAGAGGTTGGGGTTTCTGCCTGCGGTGGACATTACGGGGAGGGGTCTGGAGTTGTATAGGGACACGCCCGGGATGACTTTGCTGCTGTCGAGGTGGAGCACTCAGACACATACCTTTGTGATTGAGTTTGGAGAGATCTGGCCGACGCTGCTGGACGTGATGATGTTGACAGGTCTACCGATGCAGGGCGAGTTAGACGCACGCGTGATGCAGCTCAGTGGTGAGGAGCGCTTGTTGCAAACATAGTTGCTGGACATCCTAGCGGAGACAAGCAGTACCGAAAGGGGACATATGGTGGATGGCTCTGACTGTTCTATGGCACGACGCAGGTGAGGTCGGGGCCGAGATTGGGCACTGCTGCCCACTTTGTGATGGGGCCTTATCACAAGGACGAGAGGTACGAGATGGTAGCTTTCCTGCCGATGTTCTTATCGAGGTAAGAATCGTACTTCCTATAGGTCCCATTCGTGTTCGTGATCTCATTTAATGTCGCGTATAATGAGCTGCTGCTTACTTGCATGTTTATGTTTGAGGGGACGCCGGAGGACGGCATTTCTCCAAGGGTGATTCCCCTGGCGATTCGGATGGCGCAGGGGAGATGCGTCGGGCTAGGCCCTGTGTATCTGGGCACCCTGTACTCACGTCTGGATCAGCTGGTGAATGACGTGAAGCGGTCGCACGGGTGGTATCAGGTGGCTACGTACGTGGACTGGATGTTCCTGCAGTGGTACCTGTATGAGTGTTTTTCGGATTATCGTCCGGTAGGATTCTTGCTCCAGCATCCGGTACCGACGATGAGGACGATGACGCATAGCAGCAGATCACAAGAGGTGGCGGTGTGGTGTAGCGGAGCACGGGCGTTCGCATGGTCTGGCATCAAGAGGCCCGATTGTTCGCTATCACGGTTGATAAATTCTCGTGAGGCGTGCCTGACACGGCCGTACAAAGATATGCATTCATCGTACGGGGTGCCCCCTGGTTGCACGGGCAGGAGATGACGAGGGACTTGGCCAGGAGGGAGTCCTTGGCGCCGATGGATGTTGTGCTCTTAGTGGCTTATTTTTCGATTTAGCTTCTGATGCTGACTGACGATGGTGGGAAGTCCGCGGAGAACCTGTATTATGTGGCCCGGTATTGCGCAGATCGGCTGTCGCTGGAGTTTGGCTATGACTTGGAGCCGCCGTGTGGGTATGACGACTGCGTTTAGGCACACGCGGTATGATAGACACCGTGAGTGGCCGGCAATGGTGACAGAGTGTAGGTGGCCGAGGACAGCGGTAGCGAGCGTAGTGACCGTGGGGTATGCGCAGTGGTGGGAGCGATTGCGTGCGAGTTGGGTGGAGTGGCTGGCACAGCCATCGGGTACACGTCGACTGGCGAACGTGTTTGCATGCGACCAGGCATTGAGTTTGATATCGGTGACAGCCGCGAGGTAGGCTGGCATGCTGGCCCTGGTGTGAGGGAGTGCTGGTGGGGGCTCTGAGAGAGACCCAGGCGAGGAACCGAACGAGGAGGGAAAATGGTCTGAGGATGAGGCTCCGGGGGAGGACCGCGGGGAAGAGCCAGCGATGCCATCACAGCGAGTGCCAGTGGCCGGTATGGGGCCGCTGTCGGTGCTTCGGGTGAGTATGATGGAGAGTGCTCGTCAGATGAGTGCAGGCACTTCGGGCTCGTGCCTGGCAGGGTCGAAGAGGTCGCGGGAGGAGTCAGAGGAGCCAGCTGTTGAGGTAAGACTAGCTGTTACCATTACATTACATTACATTGTCTTTTCAATTAAGTCTTTGTTACTAAAATCATAATAAAAGAGTTAACGTACTCACGGTTCCTTTGACAGGAGTACGAGGAGCAGACGGTGGAGGGAGTTGGTGATGTTGGTGCGGCTGCCGAGGTAGAGGAGGAGGTGACATTGAAGTAGACGAGCTGACTGGTGAGGGTGTGCCGGAGGTGGTTGATGTGGCGGGGGCTAGCGTGAGTGGCAGGGTGAGCCCGCTACCGGGAGCCGAGGAGAGAATGAAGGAGTGGTAGACGAGTCATTGATGTTTGATGCCAGCGGCTACAGGTGGACAGGCAAAGAGGCGGAGGCTGTGGTGGTTGAGCTGGAGGACCCGGTGGAGCTGGAGCCCGTGGTGGCACCCCGCGCTCGTGAGATGGAGATTCCGGCATAGCCTATTGCAGAGCGTCAGCAGGACGCATCGTCGGGGTCAACTGTCGTGGCGGGGGTGACATTGATGGTGATGCACTCGATAACCATCGGTGCACAGGTGGCGGGTGGTGCAGTGGTTGGTGAGGTGAGTAGGAGATCGTCGAGTGGGCAAGCCGACATCATATCATGGGAGAGCCTCCAGCTGCCCGCTGAGACAGTATGCCGATGAGAGTTGATGAAGGCAGCGTACCCGCAAACATTCGAGGGAGTGACTGCAGAGAACCCCGTACTACAGAGATGGGTGTATGTTGGGTTCGTAGAGTGGTTGCTGCCCTTCGCGAGTGTTCCAACGACAGGCTGGTCGATGGCGTTTATTAAGCGATCGCTGACGGAGTTTGCACCATTCACCTCTCTAGGCTTGCAGCTGAACTAGATGGCTGAGTTCTTGAAGTCGAGGAGTGAGGGCAGTGCCATGGGGGAGAGGATGGCCTTGGTGCGGATGGAGGAGGGGCTACTCGAGAGGCGGCGCACAGGGCTGGAGGTAGAGCGGTCAGCAATTAGCCGAGAGGTGATCGTCATTGACAGGGAGGTGGCGGAGACAGAGAAGCAGCTGACCGAGTTACAGAGAGGTTGAGTGACCTGCAGAGGCGGCATGCTGATGTGTAGGTTCGAGAGGCTGAGCGTCTGAGGCGGCAGGCCGAGCTCGAGGATGGATGGTCGGCGCTGTAGGATCAGCGTCACACGTTGGAGGCGTTTAGCTCTCATCCGGTAGCAATGCTGTTATCTAGCTTTCTGTAGGACTTACGATGGATTTGATGTATAAACCGTGCCCGATAGTGGCCAAGAAAACTTTATATTCACATATATGTTTCTTGTTGGCGTTATGAAACACGGCTGCGTGTTGTCCTATTGTCATTTGTTGTGGGTGCATTGCACTCTTGTTATTTTGTTACAATTATCGAATGTCTTATGCCTGATGGTTGTCCAATGGTGTTCCCTCTTTCCCGTCGAGGGCAAACAACTCAGTGGCTAGGAGTAAAAGAGGCAGGCTAAGCATAAATATATGTGCAGCGAACAGACTGTGTATGGATAATGCTTGGATCAAAACTTTGTTTCATAAAAAAAGAACTTGTAATGAGCGACAAGGGTTACAAGTCAGGGTATGCGCTTATATACAACAAAATACGGTGCGAGTGTTCTAAACTGCACGTAAGAGGTTGCGATGAACAAGCTGCAACTGGCTACACGTAGTATTTTTTTAGGTAGCGACCATTGATAGGGGTCGTGAGCCGCCCATCGTCTGGGTCGAGCAGGAGATAAGAGCCGTTGTTTCTGGCCGTGTACACTTCAAGTGACCCCTCCCAATTGGGTGCAAACTTAAGGACTGACAGGTTGGCCCGCACATGCTTGGCAGCTCGGAGGACAAGGTCGCCTTCCACGAAGGAGCGGGGTTTGACAGTCTTCCCGTAGGCTTTGACAAGCTGTTCATGGTGTTTCTTCATTCGGCACATAGCGTTGGCTCTTTTTTCATCCAGGCCTTCAAAGGCCATCA
Source organism: Escallonia herrerae (assembly GCA_033070095.1). Classification (NCBI taxonomy): domain Eukaryota; kingdom Viridiplantae; phylum Streptophyta; class Magnoliopsida; order Escalloniales; family Escalloniaceae; genus Escallonia; species Escallonia herrerae. The sequence goes on from JAVXUP010002014.1 coordinate 118,448, forward strand.
TTCTAGTTTCCTCCTCCCCTAGGCTGCTGCTAAGGGCTAGTTGGGTCGAGGCGAACGCGACCTCGGCGGGTACCATGCACTCGTCCCCGTAAACAAGGGAGAATGGTATGGCCTTCATGGCTGTGTGTCTGGAGGTTCTGTAAGCCCAAAAGGCATGGCTCAGCTTTTCAGACCAAGAGCCGCTCGCGTCGTGAACCATGCGTGACAAAATGCGTAGCAGGGTTTTGTTGGAGGCTTCAGCTTGACCATTGCCCTGCGGATAGTAAGGGGTTGATGTGGCGTGATTGATGTTGTGCGCTTCCATGAGAGTCCGAACATCCCAGTTGATGAATGGCGTGCCGTTGTCAGAGATGATGCATCGGGGGATGCCAAAATGATAGATGATGTGGTCACGCAAGAAGTTGGCAATGGTGCCTCTCGTGGCTTTTCGCAGAGGTATGGCCTCAACCCACTTTGTGAAACGCTCCGTTACGACCAAGATCCATATAAGGCCTTTTGATGGCGGATGCATGGTGCCAATAAGGTCAAGAGCCCAAGAGTGAAATGGCCAAGGGGCCACGATCATACGAAGATCGGACGCTGGATTATGCATCCTGTCAGCATGTCTCTGGCAGGGCTGGCAATGTCGGACATGAGTGATGGAGTCAGATTCCATGGTCGGCCAATAGTACCCTAACCTTAGCAATTATGCGTACAGCTTATGCAATCCCTGATGCTCCCCACAAGCACCATTATGTACTTCATTAATCACTTCCACGGCCGAAGCACCTTGTAAGCAGCATAGGGTGCGGCCCAAAAACCCTTTGCGAAATAATTCACCTTCCGTCATAAAATATCTGACCGATTGGCGCTTGATAGATCGTGCCGAGCCGCGATCCGGCAGTAGAAACCCATGAGTTAGGTATTGCAGGAAAGGCTGACACCAGTCACCCTCGATGTCAATGACAAGCGCTTCCGCGCTATCCGGCGCATACAGGCATTCTGAACAATCCCGTTGTACATCTGAAGCGTCCTTGGCCATGGACGGCCAATAGAGGCCCATGCGCTAGAGGCGACGGTACAGAGGGGGGCCATCAAGGCCACAACATTTCTGATGGCGAGCTGCAGTTTATGCTTTGCTTTCGCCGGGGCCAAGCATCTGGCCAGAGTGCCTCCGGGACATCGTTTGTATAGGACTTCTCCCAACATCAAGAAACCCGTTAGGGTAGAGGTGGACGCAAGAGATGGTGCCCTAAGTTGGTCAATGATTAGCTGCCTCCAGTCACCGGTAGTAGTGTCCTTTGGGACTAAGTTCAACGCCGTGCATGGTGCAATTCTTCTGATGATAGTTAGCATTTACTGTTCACTGTCAAACTCAATCTTTGATGTGATCGTGGCCAAGCTGTCCGCATGTCGGTTGTGGCACATGTTGTGATGTTCATATTGGACATGGCTAAGTCTTCCCTCCAAATATTGTACCAGGGCACGATAAGGCGCCAGAGTTGGCTCTCTGACCGCGAACTCTCCGTCAGCCTGTTTCATTATCAAGTTTGAGTCCCCCCTTATGCATAATGACTTAGCCCCCATACTGGTAGCTAGCATGAGGCCGATGACAAGGGCCTCATATTCAGCTTCATTATTGGATACTGGGAACGCAAGCTTGAAGGATAGTGATGTGGTAACACCCTGTGGGTTACGAAGGACTATACCGGCACCCCTTTGCCGGAGGGGAGCTCTATCAGGACCTTTGCTAGTGGCTGAGCCATCAAACTCGAGTGTCCACAATTCATCTATGTTGGAGATCAGGGCCATCTCCTCCCCCAGTAATTGATCTGAGGTCGGTTCACACTGTTGTCGCAGAAAGAAGGCCAGGAGATCTGCAAGTGCTTGGCTCCACAGAGCTGTAGGGTTTCTAATGGATAGGCCAAACTCGGCTAACAGCAACAACCAGCGGGTAAGTCGTCCAGACAAGGCAGGGCGTGTGAGCATGTATCGTAATGGATCAGCCTTGGTGACAAGCATGATTTGGTGCGACAAGAAGTAGTGCCTGAACTTCTGCGAGGCGTAGACCAAGGCGAAGCAATGCTTCTCGAGCTCAGAATAGTTGGCCTCCCCTGATCAATCGGCTGAGGTAATAAATTGGATGCTCCACCCCGTCCACATCTTGGGCCAACAAGGCTCCCACCGACCTGGGTGTGGAGGTTAAGTAAAGCAAGAGTGGAACACCCCGCTGGGGCAGGACCATGGTCTATGGTGACATGAGGATCGCCTTGATCTGTTCGAATGCTTGTTGTTGGGGCACCTCCCAACTCCATGGTGCGCTTTTGTGCGTCAAGTGCCAAAAGGGCGTGATAAGTTCTGCCAAGGCAGGGATAAATCGTCGGAGGTAGGAAACCTTGCCGAGGAAGCTCTTCAACTGTCTGGTGCTTCTAGGTGGGGGCATTTCACGGATAGAAGCAACTTTTGAAGGGTCAATGTCGATCCCCTGTCGGCTAACCAAAAAGCCGAGGAATTTGCCGGAGGAGACTCCAAAGGCACATTTCAACGGATTCATCCGCATGTTGTACTGTTAACAACGATCGAAGACCGCTCGAAGGTCCGTGAGATGATCACTTTCCTTCTTGGACTTGATGATAAGATCGTCGACGTAGTCATCTACGGTACGGTGTATCATGTCGTGAAAGATGGCGGTCATGGCTCGCTGATAGGTAGCGCCCGCATTCTTGAGACCGAAGGGCATGACCTTCCAACAAAAGTTACCCATTGGGGTCCGAAAGGCTGTCTTGGCGCAATCATCTGGATTAATTCGAATTTGATTGTAGCCGGCAAAGCCATCCATGAAGGACAAGGTCTCGTATCCGGCGGCAGCTTTCGTAAGCATGTCGATATTGGGCAGCGAAAACTCATCTTTGGGACACGCTTTGTTCAAGTCGCGGAAGTCAATACAAACGCGGACTTGACCACTCTTCTTTCGGACAGGGACGATATTGGCCAGCCATATGGGATGAGTAATTGGTTCAATAAAGCCTGCTTGTAGAAGTCGCTCAATCTCTTGCTTGATCTTTAATTCGAGCTCGGGGCGGAAAGACCTCGAATGCTGTCGGACAAGGCTGAATCCGGTAGCGATGTTGAGATGGTGCATTACCAAGGGGGGATCCAACTCAGGCATCTCGTTGTAACTCCATGCCAATACATCGCGATATTCGCGTAGGAGGGTAACCAATTCCTCTCTTCGGCCTGGGGCGAGTTTTGTGCCGATGTATGTCAGTCGAGGTTCCTTGCCCGGGTCAGCCAGGTTAATTTCTTCAAGATCTTTGACCTGTGGTCGAGGGCCATCTTTATAGCAGGGTGTGGCAGCACCCGGGGTAAGTTCGGGGTCTGGCGGGCAATGCTCGGTCGTACAGCACCATTCCGTTTTGTGGTTGGGTTAGAGTCGAGGGGGTCAGATGACGAACCACCTGGGACCCCCGTACACCGTCATAACTGGTAAATCATTTTCCTGTCTTTGACGATGCGTCAGAAGGTAGGTTCAGACTTGTGCTTTTTGGACTTAGGGGATGAAAGCGGAGAATTGGTCAAGACCGCAGGTGGCGGTGCTTAAGTTGATGCTTTGTTCTTGTTGCTTTTCTTGGATTCGGACTTGGGCTTGCGAGATTTGTTTCCGCATAGCTTGTCCCAATCTGGCAATTTGGTGGAATGGATATGAGTGGCGTTCTCACCATCCGATGCGAGCTCGGCGACGACTGTCGCGGAGCAATACTTGGTGTCGGGGGCACGTATCATCAGGGTGGCGCAAGGGCGAGGTGACGACTGTTGCGGAACAATACTTGGTGCCAGGGGCACGTATCATCAGCATGGCGCAAGGGCGAGGTGACGACTGTCGCGGAGCAATACTTGGTGATAGTGTGCTGCCGTCGTGGCGACTGTGCATGGTCGGTGACGAGCATCGAGTGACCATTGGCGTTGAGCGCGCATTATAGAGAGCGCGATGAGTGATGTCGGGGGTTTAGGAACGACTCTTGCAAGGCAAGAGGGTGGCCAACCCCCTTGAGGAAGGGGTGGCTGACCCCTTGGGGGGAAGGGGTGGCCGACTCCCTGAAGAAAGGGGTGGCCGACCCCCCTGAGGAAGGTGTGGCCGACCCCCCCTGAGGAAGGTGTGGCTGACCTCGCCCTTCTTCCAACGGTTGACCGTGTTGATGTCGCTGCATTGGTGATGCCTGTGGATGCTTGAAAGGAGATGCACTTTGACCTGGTCATGGCATTATATAATTGACTGTTGACTGGGTGATATGTCACACGACGCGAGTCCCTTTGTGGGCCCCAGGGGTCTGGCCAGGATAGGGTATGAACAACTCACAGCTATTCAAGAGGCAAAAGACTTGAACGTGCTGAAGCTTGAAGAATTGGTGGGTTCTTTAATGACTCATGAAATTACAATGAAAATTCATGACGAAGAAGAAACCACTTCCAAGAAGAAAAACTTAGCTCTTAAAGCAGAGACCTCTCATGAACCTACAGAGAGTAGCGACGATTCTGATCCTGAAATGGCTTTCATAACTCAGAAGTTCAAGAAATTTCTCGCAAGCAAGCGAGATGGAAAGTTTAGAAGAAATCCTACAAACCAATCACATCAGAGAAATAACAGTGATTGGAATGTAAAGGATAATCCTGATGCCTGCTTTGAATGTGGTAGAACTGGGCACATAAGAAAATACTTTCCACAACTCAAGAACAAAACCTCAAGTAGCAACAGTCGAGACTTCAAAGAAAAGAAGTTCAAGTCCAGAAAAGCTATGCTGACTTGGGATGACTCTGATGAAAGTGACAAAGAATCTAGCGAAGATGATGACGTAGCTCAACTTTGCTTCATGGCCAAAGATGACAATCCCAAGGTAATCTCTGAAAATCATTATAATGAACTTAAGTCAGCTTTTCTCGAACTCAGTGAAAACTATAAAAAAGTTAAAAGCTAAAAATGCTAATCTAAAAAATAAGGCTCTTTCTTTGATAAGTATTGTTGAAGAGTTAGAAGGCGAAAGGAAGAGTTTCAAGAAAAGATTGAATTTTATATTTCTGAAAATACTTCTTTAGAAAATAATCTGAATGCTTCTAAGAAGGAAAATTCTCTTTTGTCTTCTGAAATCCAATCTCTCTGAGGAGTAAAAGTTTCAGTTGAAAACGAATTCTTAAAATCTCAACTGGAAGATGTTTCTTTACAAAAAAAATCAATTTAGAAAAGGAGATTGAAGATCTGAATTTTACCCTTTCAAAATTTACCCAAGGAAGAGAGAATTTGGATATTCTTTTGGGAAGACAAAGATATGTTTTTAAGAAAAGTGGAATCGGATACGATCCTTCAATGAAGCAAAAGGATTATAAAAATTTCTTTAACAAAAATTTAGCTTCTTGCTCGCCTTTCACTCTCTGTACAGTTTGTAAAAAGAAAGGACACTTAGTTAAAAACTATCCTCTTAGTGCTGTCAGAAATCAGTCATTCCCTTCCATTACAAAAAACAAAATGAAACAAGTTTGGATGCCAAAATCTTGTTTATCTAATCTTCCAGGACCCAAGAAAGTGTGGGTACCTAAAGGAACAAAACCAGAATCTGTTGTAGGTATGCTTGAAAGCAAGGGTAGATTCCAACAAATGGATTCTCGACAGCGGATGTTCAAGACATATGACCGGTGACCGCTCACTTTTCTTCCATATCACTCTGAAGAATGGAGGATTTGTTACCTTCAGAGACAACTCGAATGGGAATATCATTGGTAAAGGTAAAATTGGCACCGGTTCCATTACTATTGACAACGTATACTTGGTTGATGGTCTAAAGTTCAATCTGATAAGTATTAGTCAACTCATCGATAGTGGACACAAAGTTCGGTTCGAAGGCGATCAATGCCTAATTAGTCATGCCTCAGATGGAGATACCTTGGTTGGTAAGAGATATGGTAATATCTATACTTTATCTTTTGATGCATTTGACTCTTCTCGTGAAGTTTGTCTTTCTGCTCAACATAATGATATTTGGTTGTGGCATCGTAGATTAGGTCATGTTCACATGGATCTAATCAAGAAACTTCTCTCAAAAGAGCTTGTCAGAGGCCTACCAAAGTTAAGGTTTATCAAGGATAAGGTCTGTGATGCCTGTCAATGTGGTAAACAGTCAAAAACATCCTTTCAAGCCAAAAATGTCGTTTCTACTTCTCGTCCTCTTCAACTCCTTCATTTAGATCTTTTTGGCCCTATGAGAAATGCCAGCCTAGGTGGAAAATTTTATGCCTTTGTCATTGTTGATGATTTTTCAAGATACACCTGAGTTCTTTTTCTAACTCATAAGAATGAAGCGTTTGAAAAAAAATTTAGTTGTTAAGCAGCTTCAAAATGAGGAGTTGAAGCTTATAAAAATTCGAAGTGATCATGGCGGTGAATTTGAAAAAGATTTTATTCCTTTTTGTATTCAAAATGGCATTTCACATGAGTTTTCTGCTCCTCGGACACCCCAACAAAATGGGGTTGTAGAGAGAAAGAATCGTACTCTACAAGAAATGGCCAAAACCATGCTTCATGAAAACTCTCTGCCAAAATATTTTTGGGCCGAAGCCGTCAGCACTTCCTGTTACGTGTTGAATAGAGCACTCATCAGACCAATTCTTGATAAAACACCTTACGAATTATTCTCAAATCGAAAACCAAAAATCAATTATTTCAAGGTTTTCGGTTGCAAATGTTTTATTTGAACAATCGTGGGAATTTGGGAAAGTTCGATGCGAAATCTGACGAGGGAATATTTCTTGGTTATTTATTAAAAAGTAGAGCATATAAAATCTATAACCGTAGAACTATGACAATTGAAGAATATATGCATGTAGTATTTGAAGAGTCTAATGTTAAAAAACCAAGTAAGAATGCAGGTGATGACAGTGAAGAACTCTCCCTGGACTTGAACAACAAACTTAATGTTTCTTCAACCGAGGGGGAGTGCTCAACATCCTCTCACAACAATAATGATGAGACACAGCCTCTCCCAAAAAGCTGGAGATACTCCTCAAGTCATCCACTAGAACAAGTCATAGGTAATGTGGAACGTGGAGTTACAACACGATCTACGGTGAATCTCTTTTGCACGAATTTTGCTTTTCTTTCTCAAATAGAGCCTAAAAATATTTCAGAGGCTCTAAATGATTCTGAGTGGATTCTTGCCATCCAAGATGAATTGAATCTATTTGAGAGAAGCAGTGTTTGGTCACTAGTTCCGGCTCCTGTTCAACAAAAGGTCATTGGAACAAAGTGGGTTTTTCAAAACAAACTTGATGAAAATGGCCATATTGTTCATAACAAGGCTAGACTAGTTGCTCAAGGATACAATCAAGTCGAAGGGGTTAATTTTGATGAAACCTTTGCCCCAGTCGCTCGACTTGAGGCTATTCAAATGCTTTTGGCATTTTCATGTCATATGAACTTTAAACTTTTTCAAATGGACGTGAAAAGTGCCTTATTGAATGGGGTATTACAGGAGGAAGTGTTTGTTAAATAACCTCCTAGTTTTGAAAATGAAAAATACCCCAATCATGTCTTTAACCTGAAAAAGGCTTTGTACGGTCTTAAACAAGCTCCTCGAGCTTGGTACGATCGTCCTAGCAGCTTCCTCATTGATCATGGATTCTCTCGTGGCAAAGTCGACACTACTCTCTGTTGATGTGGAAAGGGGTTTCGATGCTACGTGGAGGTGCCACAAAGGATGCAGTCTGGATTAGCTTCCGGGTAGGCAAAGCGGGAGACGGCAAGGACGGAGTAAGGGTTGAGAGCAAGGCTCCCCAAACAGGTCACGAGGGCTGGCAGCGCCGCGCAGGCAGGGAGACGACGAACAGGGTCGACAGTCCGTGTCAAGGATGCAGCGTCAAGGGTCTGGTGACCGAGGTCCAAGTGTGTTTCTCTCACTAGAATTCCAGAGAGAATGTCTTTTTAGAGAGAGAAAGTGAAAAGTTCAAATGAGAGAAAGATCTTGGAAAAGCTCCAAAGTCCACTATTTATAGGCAAAAATGTGCATGTGTCATAAGTTGACATATGTCACCCCCTGGGAATGACACGTCGCCAGGGGGCCAAAGCACTGATTCTCCGTTGGGACTGCCGGTCCCTAAGTTCGTGCTGCCCTGCCCTTGCAACATGTCTCTACCTGTCTGATGAGACTGATCATGCCGTGTTAGCATGGTCAGAGTAGCCCGTTGCCCCAGCCTCTAGTCCAAGCCCTTACTGAATCCCACAAGGTGCGTCATGAGACGCGCAGAGAACCTGGCAGTGGTGAGGGTTGCTCTTGTAGCCAACTGCCAGGCAGACTAGGGGCGATGCCCTCCAAGGACTTGCTCCCATCCTGGAGTGACCCGTGGGTCATTGCCCTGGTGGTGCCGATGATCAACAGCAACATGAGTGGGCATGTTTGACGCTTGGTGCTTAGAGGCCGTTACGGGAAAGTCTTCGCGTTGGAGTTTCCTGCAAGTGTGATGTCGATGGCTTCAAGGCTGTCCCGACGATGGCTCCAGGGTTGCGAGCCCATTTTGCTACGAGGGCCAGAGCCCCCGGTGGTTGAGCCGGCGATGACGCTAAGCCCGTGATGGTGATAAGCCCATGCCGCGATGAGGGGTCCTTGTGCTGGAGCACTACGAGCGGAACCCCCGGAATGCCGCACACTCCGGAGAGTGGGCCGAAGCATGTTCCACGTCCATGGTGGGGGCACATGGTGTGGTGAATAAGTGTGATAAGTCTGTGACATGATTGTGGCGCATGGGCTCGGCGACAAAGGTCACGGCGAAGGTGTGCGAGCGACGGGAGTCGCGGAGCTGTCGTGCGGACGCAGGCGACAAAGGTTGCAGAGATGGCGCGCGAGCGACGAGAGTCGAGGAGTTAGAGCGCGGATGCGGGCGACGAAGATCGCTGCGACTACGGTGCGCAACCATGGGCAACGGACATCGGTCGTCAAAGTAGGTGGCTGACCCCCTTTGGGTGGCCGACTCCCTTTGGGTGGCCGACCCCCTCGGGTGGCCGACCCCCTCAGGGGGGAAGGCATCCAAGGTTGCTTCTCAAAGGGAAAAGGCACGTGACTTGATTATGTGATGCTTTGACCGGCCTGTGAACGTTGAATAACTGACCGTCGACTGGGTGATGTGTCGCTCAAAGTGGGTCCCCTAGCGGGCCCTGCTGGTCTGACCAAAATAGGGTATGAACACTCTATTTATGAAAATTCAAAATTCACATATTTTAATAGTTCAAATATATGTTGATGACATTATTTTTGGGGCCATTAACAATGATCTATGCCAAGAGTTTGCTGAAAATATGCGCAGGGAGTTTGAGATGAGCATGATGGGAGAACTTACCTTTTTCCTTGGACTTCAAATTAAGCAGTCAAAAGAAGGAATTTTTATAAGTCAATCTAAGTACACACGAGAGCTTTTGAAACGGTTTGGCTTAGATAATGCTAAATCTAGAGGGACCCATATTTCTCCTAGTGTTAATCTTGTTAAAGATGAAAATGGTAAAGATGTAGATAACAAACTTTACCGTGGCATGATTGGAAGTCTACTCTATCTTACTGCTTCTAGACCTGAGATAATGTTTAGTGTATATATTTGTGCCCGCTTTCAAGCTTGTCCCAAAGAATCTCATCTTTCTGCAGTTAAATGTATTTTTAAATAGCTTTCTGGGACTTTAAATCTAGGACTTTGGTATCCGCAAAACTCCTCGCTAGATCTAGTAGGTTTTTGGATTCTGATTATGCGGGATGTCTTGTTGATCGTAAGAGTACTAGCGGCACTTGTCAATTCCTTGGAGATGCTTTAGTGTCCTGGCACAGTAAGAAACAAACTTCTGTGGCTCTCTCCACAGCTGAGGCAGAATATGTTGCAGTTGGAAGCTGTTGTGCCCAAGTATTGTGGATGCGTCAAACTTTACGAGATTTTGGTATCTCAATAGACCATATTCCTATTATGTGCGACAGTAGTAGTGCTATTGACATTAGTAAAAACCATGTCCAACACTCGCGCACTAAGCACATCGATATTCGTCACCACTTTCTCCGAGACAATGTTCAGAAAGGATTAATTGAACTTAAGAAAGTTTGTTCTGAAGATCAGCTCGCAGATATCTTTACAAAACCCTTAGTTGAATCCTCTTTCTGTTCTCTTCGTCATCGTTTAGGAATGTGTGATCTTAGCTAAAAAAAAATTCTTTTCTTTTCCGATCTTTCTCCTTGATCAGCTCTGTTCCTTCGTCACTTCAAAAATCTTTGATCTGACAACTTCTAGTCGACTAAAAGTTTTTCAGTCGACTAAAAGTACTTAAGCTGACTAAAAGTGTTTTAGTCGACTAATAGTTCTTGAGTCGACTAAAAGTCAGTTTTCTGTCGACTAAAAGCTCTTTTTCAGTCGACTCAACCTTTTTCAGTCGACTAAAAGTCATGTTTCAGTCGACTAAAAGTTTGTGGCCTTTATATAACCCTTTTTTTCACTTTCACTTTTCACTGTACCTTTTATTCACTGTTTGTCATTAGTTTTCACAGACTCCTACTTTTTCTTTCTCTTGTCCACCTCTCACTCCAAGGACCCACATGGACTCAAATCCACGCCCCCATAGTCGGAGTCGTCTTGTCATTGACTCTGACAATGAATCCGACGTGGCTCCTGCCTCTACTCTTGCTCCACCTGCTGCGGTTGCTCCACCACCGTCATCCTCCCGCCGCCGCTCTCATCCAACATCAATTATTATTCCCTGTCTGTCGTCCCCTGCACCTGTCCCTCTGCCGTCTGCTGCTCTGTCTTCTTCAGGTAATGCCGTTCCTACTCCTCCTCCTCCACCTCCACATGTTGCCTCTTCCCCATCTGCCCCTCCACCAACCTGTCCACCCCCTACCTGCCCTTATATTTCCCCTACCGACATACTTCACATTCCCCATTTCTTTCCATCTGTTGACAACCAAATCTCGTTCGATACAAATTTCGTCAATCGGGAGGTCGTTCCCGGTCGTCCAAGTGATGTCAATCTCATGACTCAACTTGGTCTTACCGGCCTTTTTGACCGCATGGGATGTCTCTCCATTCTCTCTCCTCCTTCTATTTATTACCCTGCTCTTGTTCGCATGTTCTACTCCAACATGCATTTTACCACTCAATCCCCTTCTTTTTTGACCACTTCTGTGAATGGAGTCCACATTCGTCTTGATGCCTCTACCTTAGCCCACATCCTTGGTTTCACCAATCAATCCTCTACCTTTGTTTTCACCACAAACACGTGGTGTACAACCAGTTTCTTTACTCCCCTCCAACAAACTCAAACTCTTTAGGCGACCCATCCATCTCTCGACCCCGCAAACCTAGTCTAGGTGACCTTTCTCCTCTTCATTGTGTCCTCCATCTTATTCTTTGCTATAATCTCTTGGCCCGTTCCAGCTCCTATGCTACTTTTTCTTATTTAGACATCATTCTTCTCACCCACTTCATTCGAGATTCTCCCTTAAACATTGCGGGCATTATCATGCTCGTAATGAATGCCCGCAAAACTAAATCATCTGCTAATCTTCCTTTCGGCCACCTGTTAACCCGAATTTTTGAATTTTTTCATGTTCCTCTGCCTTCCTCTAACTAGGAATCTATCTCTCTTCCGAGTCACCATGTACTTGACAAAACTTCTCTTCGTCGTGCTGGTTTTGCCATTCGCTCTGATCAAACATCCAACTTTGTCCTTCTTGAGCGCATCTTTGTTACTGACCCTTCCCACACCCAGTCTGTTCCGGCCTCCGCTCTTGCTTCTACTCCTGCTCCTACATTTCCCTCAGCCACCCCTTCTGCTCCTTCCCCACCTATTTCACCACCACCACCTCCTTCCACTCAGTTCATACCCCCTGCCCCTACTGACCCATCTAGCTCTATCACCTTCCCTCCTTCTGACCCTTCCTCCTCGATCCCCCATACCCACCCCTCTTCACCCTTCTGATCCTTTTTTCAGTAGCCCGCTTAATGACTGCTCCAATCTCAATTTTGACGAGTTCCTCTCTTCCGATAACTCCGACCTCTCTGAAACCCTTTCTAATCTCTCTACTTCGATTCAGTTAATACTTGAATCACAAACCAGCCTTGCTGCTTCTGTTGCAGCAAACCACATTGTTCTCCTTCATGAGCTTGCTACCCTTCAGCAGTCGGTTCAACACTCCTCCGCCCAGCTTCTTTCTAACCAAATCGACTTTCACAACCTTCTCAATGACCTTACCGCTAACCTTTCCTCCCTCCCTCTAAATCATACTCCTATTCTGGACAGTTTGACTCGGATGCAGCATGATCTTCAACGCCAGCAAGAAGCTGCCATTCAGGCTCATCGTCGCCAGGCTTATCTCACCACGAGCATTCTAACCAAACAAAACCGTTACCTGGCACATCAGATCTTCAAGCAGGCTCATGGCTTTTGGGTGACTCGTCCAGATGTCTTTCCTTCTCGACACACTGGCACCGATGGGGAAGAATGGTTCTTTAACCCGCATCTCCCATACAACCCTCCGCCGCGCTCTCCTCGTGTCATTGAAGTTGTTGAAGTCCCCACATTTGCTCCGCCGCCCGCTGATCCTTCCTCATCTGCCCAGGGTGCTCGTCGTTGTCGGCCTTAGTTTTTCTTTTTTTTATTTATTCTTTTGCTTGTTGCACAAGTTGCCCCTCTTTTTGATTTGACAAAAGGGGAGAACAAGTACCTATTGATCATTCTTTGTATGCATCTTTATTAATTCTTTTGTTAAAAATTATAAGATGCTCTTTAAGCTATCTCATTGAGTGTATATTAATTGATTAAGGGGGAGTATGTCTTTATAATGTTAAAACTAATATTGTCATCATCAAAAAGGGGGAGATTGTTGACTTATTGATTTTGATGATTTCAGACTTATTATCTCTAACATAATTAATCTGACAATATTATTAAGATAAACATTTCAGGATTTATTCTAATCAAACAAAGATGAGATCTTGACATGGACAAAGCTTGAACCTGGACTTGGACTCGGGATTTAAGGACTTGGACTCGGGATTTAAAGACTTGGACTACATTGAAGATGCGAGAACATGAAGTTTTTTTTTTCCTTGTTAGCTTTTCTATGTCTTTCTTAAAAGATCTGATAGAAATTCTAGTAAAGAGCCAAGACTTTCAGTCGAAGCCAAGACTTTCAGTCGAAGTCAAAATGTTTTAATCGAAGTCAAAAGTTTTAGTCGAAGCCAAATTTTTAGTCGAAGCCAAAATGTTTTAGTAGAATCCTTCCTTTTTGGGCTTTCTCTTCTTAACAGTTCACTTCTGTTACTCGTATAAAGGGGGGTCCTCGAGAGCATTTTATCTCTCTCTCTCTCGCGAAAATTAGTTCTATCTTAAAAACTCTCTCATCTTGATCTTTTACTCTCATCTTGACCTTTTATTCTCATCTATTCTCTATTGAGTGAGTTTAGCTTTGAGATAGTTCTTTGTAAGCTTCTTGGTTTGGTTCTTGAAACAATATAGATCTTCCCACCTAAGAAAGCTTAGTCTTAGTTTTCATTGTAACATCTGCTCAATAAGGAGTTTGTTTGTTGTATTCAAATTGTAAATCTCTTTTCATTTGTAAACTATTGGAAACCTCGGAAGGGTTTCGGAAATTGTACTGCGGTTTGAGCTAGCACCCGAAGCTAGCTGGTTTAGTAAAAGGCTCGAGTAGGTCTCCCTTGTGTGGAGTGCTCGAGGACTGGACGTAGGCTGGTGGGGCCGAACCAGTACAAATCTCTATGTTAAATATGTTATTGTTGTATCTATCATTACTTTGTAATCTCATTTTTAAATTTATACTCAAAGTTGTGATACACCTATTCTGCGACACCCTCAACCCTGGTGACATCACCGGGCTGAGTTATCGATCATAATCACATTCAAAATCATGTGCTGATTACAGAGACACTACATCCTCATACTCATATATCATTACTAGACGCTCCAAAATGCGTCCTTACAAAAATTTTCCTTACAAACATACATCATACTGCAACGGAAGACTTTCAAGTCTCTAAACAACATGAATATTTACAACCTAATATATACGACTGTAGTCATAGGATTCTTAGCAACCGATCTCACAGCTCAATCTTTACCTCACACAACGTATCCCCTTGCTCAACTTTTCTAACTTGTTTCTCTTCCCTTCTCTAGAGGGTTCTCTTTGATCAACCTTACAGCCTGCACAATACAACATAAGGAATGAGCGCAAATCGCCCAGTAAAGACAACACGAGGAATATCGTGTACAAATGATTCAAAAGACTCGGAGGAATAATAGTCATCTCAACGATAGCTATGAATCAAGAGTAGTCAATAAATTTCAGCATCAACACAACTAGTCAAACGATAATTTTTCTTTCGTTAGACTGAGCGGCTTTACGGCCCAATAGAACAGCATTACTGCCACCTCCTTATGGACTGGACCGACTGACTGACCGACCATGCAAGTGGACCCAAAATCCAAGATCGTAAAGGCAAACATCATTGAAATACAAATCATTAAAATCATCAATATCAAAAGAAAATCAAATGCAATGCACATGGACACGACGGACAGGACTCGACCAGACACGAGAGACCCTGCTCAAGCGACATTCATCCTCTTTGGCCAGTGATCATAATTCATAGGCTATCGTCCTCATATTGATGTCCCATTTTACGGGATTTTCATCTTAGTCTCAAGTAAATAAAAGAGACTGTCAACAAGCAGGGAACTCATTTAGAGTGTTTTCCCTAACCACGTTATAGCCAAGCAACAAGACATCATCAACGGGGGGCGGACTAAGGGAAAATTTATTCCACCTTATGTCCTCAACAACATAGCTCAACAAGGAATACCAGATCAGAAGATCAACCGGTGTTCAGACCCAACAACATGAGTTCTACGTGACATCATCAACAGGGCGAACTTGGGAGAAATTTGCTGCAAGCCCTCAATAGCGTTCTTACATAAGATAAATGTCGGTTATCAATAAGTGCCGACATTTCACAACAACAACGCAATGATCACCACAGGATCATCATCAACGACAGGGCAGACTCGGGAGAAGTTGCCACAAGTCCTCAATGGTGTTCTTAAAGAGAAGAGATATCGGCTATCAATAACTGTCGACATCTCACAACAACCACACGATAAACCCTACACAACATCATCATCCACTTCATGTATGCTAATTAGATCGAATCATAGCATACTAGGTCACCCATCATCCTCACTAAATTCTATCAACAGGGCGGACTAAGGGAATTTATTCTACCCTAAGTCCTCAACAGCACAATTCAAATATGCATATACCGGTCACAATGACTAACGGTGTCCAATCATAATGACAGGAATTCAACAACACATCATCAACATGGCATGTTAACCGAACAATGAATTAGCATATCAGAACCGCATTGTCCTTACCTTATTGGCTTATAGCCAAAGCAACTCAGAATCTCTGATTGTAACGAGCTGCATCACTTAGTCAAATAATACCCTGCTCGTTAGACATCATTCAACATATACACACTCCTTATTCTACCCCCTTCCCCTTTAACCGCTCATCACATTTTATGACAGCTAGTTAACCCGATCCAATAACTGGATCCTTAACCTAGCCTTACCAACGCATTAACAATAACCAATGCCTCATTATTTCGATGGATTAACACCATTCCTCATTTTCTACCTCTTCAGATGCATAATATTATGCATTCCCAAAAATTTAGCGCCAACCCGACAAATTACCAAAATACCCATTTGATGGCCGTTACACCACTAACACCCCAAATTCGCTTTAAAACTACTTTTTAGATGTACTGCATCATTTATGGACCAAACATTCCCTCAGAAAATTTTAAAGGTAAAGTAACCAAAACACCCCCTGACTTATGCAAAATTGCCAAAATACCCCTCTGGTGGCCATCGCCCCAACAAACTTCTCAAAACTACTTTAAAATAGATATTTAGATGTCTTATACTCCTTTCCCAAACTAAAAGTCATTCGGAAAATTTTATAGGAAAAATTACCGAAATACCCCCACCCCCCACTAGCTGCAAATTATCAAAATGCCCCCGGGGGTTCACTATCAACCCAGCGCCCCAAATCAGCTTCAAAACAACCTTTTAGGTGTTTTATAACTCTTCTGGGACTAAAAAGTCCGTCGAAAAACTCTACAGGAAAAATTACCAAAATGCCCCTATCTAGGTGGCAAATTATCAAAATGCCCCGGAGGGTTCCCGGCATCAGAAAAATCTCAAAAGCACTTTAAAATGCTATTTTAGGCCTCCTAAATTCATTTTTGAGCTAAAACCTATTTTACAGAATTTTTGTCCAAAAAGTCAGAACTGATGTCCGGATCGAGCGCTTAAAAGCCCGTTCGGCCAAAAATAGCTAATGACTTCGGAATGCCCCGAAATCTTGGAAAATTAAACTTCTCAGTGTCCCAGAGTCCTCATAAAATTTTTGCACAAAACTGCATTCGTTTGATATTTTAAATTTCACCATAAAGTTTTAAACTTCCCGCATCCGTTCGCCCCCTTCCTGATCTCAGAAAAATCTGAAATGTTTCGCGATACAGGTCTCTCAAAAATAACTAGGGTCTCTTTTTGTACTTTGGATAAATATGACCCTAACTATTTTTTAAAAATTCAAATTCAACCTGTTCACTAAATTTCCATTTTTAGTGACACTTGCAGTCACTATTCATCATCAACATGAACGAACCAACACAGCAGAGCAACAGAGCAGCAGCAGCTGCTGCCCCCCCCTCCTCGCCCCTCAACCATCTCATGCACAGTCCTTCACACACTCACAAACATATTACAACCACCCCACACCTTCCACCAACACCTACCCCATCTTATAACACTCACATATACACATTCTCACCATCAAAATACATGTAAATATCACAGCAACACTGCTGCCATAGCAGTAGTGTGCTTCCCCGTGCACACAACATATAACACACACACACATCACATATAACACACGCATACACCTCTCACACCCCTTCCTCTTTCCCCTACATCTTTTTGTCCTCTCACCCACAAAACACACACACCGTACACCATAAACCCACCCATGGCAGGTTACCCAAACCCATGAATCCACACACACAATTCTAATCAATCAATTGGAAAGGGAGGAGAGAGAGATTACCCTTAGGGTTTGGTTTCTTTCTCTTTTATTTCTTCCTTCCTCTTTCTTTTTTTTCTTCTTCCTTTCCTCCTCTGTTTCTTCTCTCTCCCGAGCTGGGTTTTCTTTTTCTTCTTTCTTTTCTTTTTTTTCTTCTTTTCCCCCTTTTTCCTCATTAATTCCCCAAAAATCATTTTCTATTCTTCAATGTACTTAGTCATTCTCTTTTTAAGTAGGAGGTGTCTAACCCTTCTTAAATTCTCCCCACAACGTGACACATTTTTTTTTTGGCCACTAATCAACATATTTGCAAAATTGCAATTTGACCCCTCAAGTTTTCCAAAATTACATTTTGACCCCTCAATCTTGAAAATTTACAATTTGACCCCAAAATCACCCTAACCCATCCTTTAGCCCCCTAACACCTCATTATCATCGAAATGATGCTACTTAATAAAAACATGCATCCCATTCACCGTATTTTCCCAAATTACATTTTTGCCCATTAACTTTCCAAAATTACATTTCAACTCCCAAGGCCACACTAATCCCTTATTTAGCTCATTAACACTTGATTATCGCCAACATATTTCTACTTAATAAAAATAGCACTTAATTAATCAAACTCACGGTTAAATTAATTTTCGGTATTTTCGGGGTATCACATATTCCCCCCTCTAGGTTTATTTAGGGACCTACAACTGAGTCTCGACACTGTTATTCTGAGAAGATATTGAACACTTCCCCTCAGTTGAAGAGACATTAAGTTTGTTGTTCAAGTCTAGGGAGAGTCCTTCACTGTCATCACCTGCATTCTTACTTAGTTTTCAACGTTAGATTTTTCAAATACTACATGCATAGATTCTTCAACTGTCATAGTTCTACGGTTATAGATTCTATATGCTCTACTTTTTAATGAACGTTCCCAACCTATTCTGGTCGCACTCAAAGGTCCACTTGGAGTCCCATTGTGCATGACACGTCCGCACAAGCACGGTATTCAACGCTTCGAACAGGTCAAAGTGCGCGCTCCCAAGTCACGTGCGTTTCTTACTTCACACGCCTCACGCGCGACTTAGTAACCAATTATTTCACGCTACCGTGACTCACAGTACCACGTTCGTCACGCCGCGACCACCTAAGCACCTTTTCACCAAAAACATCGACTGTTGGCGCAACCGGAGCGACAGGGTCAAGGGCATAGGCCTTAGCCAACCCCATGGGGTCGGCCTCGGCCTTCCCCAAGGACATAGGGTCTGCCTCGGCCTCTCCCAAGGCCATAGGGTCGGCCTCGGCCTCCATGGGGTGTTGGCCTTGGCCTTTCCCCCCTGGTTGTTCACTCTTCGCGCAAAGTCCCTTTCGCACTTTGATCGCTTCATACACTTCGTATGTGACTTCGGCACCTTGTTCGTCATGTGGGTACGTTTCACGTCGACACGCTCGTCGCAATGCAACTTTCAGATTTGTCATTACCCATCAAAACACCTTCCATCGACATGCCTGAATTTCACTCAAAGGGGGAGTGGCCTTGGCCTCCCTTCATGGGAGTTGGCCATTGGCTTTGGCCACCCCGTAGGGTCGGCCTCGGCCTTCCCAAGGGGTCGGCCTCGGCCTCCCCAGGGGTGGTGGCCTTGTCCTTCCCCCAATCCTTGGCCTATGGCCTCCCCTCCTGCGCACACTTGTTTTCTCGAATCTTTGCACCTCCACGATGTTTATGGACGTCCGTCGTGCACCAGCCTCTAGACGTCCGTAGTGCACAGCCTCGCGACGTCCGTCGTGTACCAGCCTCGGGACGTCCGTCTTGCATCAACCTTGCAGCATCCGTCATGCATCAACCTCACAGCTTCTGTCGTACATCAACCTCGCGACGTCCGTCGTCTGCGACCGCGCACCGCTCCTGCAATGCCCGTCGCCCAAAGTCGCGCACTACCACCGAATGACCCATCACTGACGACCGCATACCATCATTTCCAACTTTGTCATTACTACATGTTGCAATCATCATTTTGTTATGACAGGTACACTCAGCTCAAATCCCATCTTCGGGACACCCGACGCGTGCCCATGCGCCGCCTCTGCGACGTTCGTCGCTGCGCCCATTCGCCATTCTTATGACATGTGCCCCGGCACCAAGTATATGCTCCGCGACGTTCGGCGCCGCGCCCATGAGCCATTCTTAGGACATGTGCCCCGGTACCAAGTATGGCTTTGCAAAGTTCGTAGACGCCCCACTTTCATAACACGTGCCCCCGGCACCAAGTATTGCTCTGCGACGTTCATCGCCGTGCCCGTGCGCCATCTTCATGATACATGCCCCTGGCACCAAGTATTGCTTCGCGACTTTTGTCGCTGCCCCACTTTCATAACACGTGCCCCCGGCACCAAGTATTGCTCCGCGACGTTCGTCACCGCGCCCGTGCGCCATCTTCGTGATACGTGCCCCCGGCACTAAGTATTGCTCCACGACTTTCGTCGTCGTGCCCGTGCGCCATCTTCATGATACATGCCCCTGGCACCAAGTATGGCTTCGCGACGTTCGTCGCCTCCCCAATTTCATAACACGTGCCCCAGCACCAAGTATTGCTTCGTGTTGTTTGTCGCCACGCCCGTGCGCCATCTTCATGATACGTGCCCCCGGCACCAAGTATTGATTCCCGACGTTCGTCGCTGCACCACTTTCATAACACATGCCCCAGCACCAAGTATAGCTCCGCGACGTTCGTCGCCGCGCTCGTACGCCATCTTCATGATATGTGCCCCCGACACCAAGTATTGCTCCGCGACGTTCGTCGCCGCGCCCTTGCGCCATCTTCATGATACGTGCCCCAGGCACCAAGTATTGTTTCACGACGTTCGTCGCCGCACCACTCTCATGACATGTGCTCCGGCACCAAGTATTGTCTCCACGACGTTCGTCGCCACGCCCATGCGCCACAATCATGATACAGGCCTTTAGGCATCACACTTATTCACCACACCATGCACCCCTGCCATGGACATGGAACATGCTTCGACCCACTCTCCGGAGTGTACAGCATTCTAGGGGGCTCCGTTCGTAGTGCTTCGGCACAAGGACCCCTCGCAGTGGGATGGACTCGTTACCACAAAGTCATCGCCGCCACGGGATGGGCTCGTTACCACAAAGCCATCACCGTCACAATCATGGGGGGCTCCGTTTGTAGTGCTCCGGCAAGAGGACCCCTCGCAGCGGGATGGACTCGTTACCACGAAGTCATCGCCGCCATGGGATGGGCTCGTTACCACAAAGCCATCGCCATCACAATCACGGGGGCTCTGTTCACAGTGCTCCGACATGAAGACCCCTCGCAACGGAACGGACTCGTTACCACAAAGTCATCGCCGCCACAGGATGGGCTCGTTACCACAAAGCCATCGCGATCACAATCACAAGAGGGCTCCGTTCGTAGTGCTCCGGCATGAGGACCCCTCACAGTGGGATGGACTCGATACCACAAAGTCAACGCCACCACGGGATGGGCTCGTCACCACAAAGCCATCACCGTCACAATCATGGGGGGCTCCGTTCGTAGTGCTCCGGCATGAGGATCCTTCGCAGCGGGGGATGGACTCGTTACCACAAAGTCATCGCCGCCACGGGATGGGCTCGTTACCACAAAGCCATCGCCGTCACAATCACGGGGGGCTCCGTTCGTAGTGCTCCTACATGAGGACTCCTCACAGCGGGATGGACTCGTTAGCACAAAGTCATCGCCGCCACGGGATGGGCTCATTACCACAAAGCCATCGTCGTCTTCACTACAGGGGGCTCCATTCGTAGTGCTCCGGCACGAGGACCCTTCGCAGTGGGATAGGTGACTCCTTCGGGACACTGTCTCCGCCAAGGTGCCT
Source organism: Escallonia herrerae (assembly GCA_033070095.1). Lineage (NCBI taxonomy): Eukaryota > Viridiplantae > Streptophyta > Magnoliopsida > Escalloniales > Escalloniaceae > Escallonia > Escallonia herrerae. Next base: position 139,474 of record JAVXUP010002014.1, read on the forward strand.
GTGTGACTGGCCTACGTGCTACGACACTGGGGGCTTACGTCAGCACCCCTATGGACTATGACCCTCGGGTCACTCCAAGACGGGAGCAGGTCTTTAGAGGGCATCGCGCCTAGTCCGCCTGGCAGTTGGGCGTCGGGTCTTCCCCACCGCTGCCAGGCCTGTGGGACTCTACAAGGGCTTGGATTGGAGGCTAGATCAAGGGGTTTCTCTGGCCACACCAAAGCTGTGGGAGCCAGTCTTTCCAGACAGACAGAGCGACGCTGTGCGGGGCAGGTCGGGTGAATATACGATTAAACAGTCCGAGAAACACTGACAGCTGTGGACCCCCTCGGTGACGTGTCAATCCCGGGGAGCGCCACGTGTCACGTGATGACATCACCATCTCAACCTCTATAAATAGAGGTCTTGAGAATTCATTTGGACGGTTGGACATTTTTAAAACACTTTCACTTTCTCACTCTAGAATCCGAGAGAGAGAAACATACAGGACCCTTACTTCGGACCTAAGCATCTAACTGTGACTGTCATCGTGTATTCACCCTGTGCCATCGCCCTCGCAGCACTGCCACCCTCAGGCTCTATCTGGAAAGCCCTTAGTCTTTGCCCTTGCTCCGCCCTTGCTGTGTCCTACATCATCACACTTGGCATCTTACTCGGACTGCATTCCTTGTGGCACCTCCACGTCGACTGCGACCCACTTTCCTTGGCATCATATTGACGACTCCGCTAGGGAGGTGAGCATCGCAGTGCAGTTCATCCCGTGCCCGACACATCCAAGCAACCATGCCTCAGCAACGCAAGGCTACCAGGACTACCAGTCATAGCCTCAACCCAGCCATCCATGAGGCCGTCATCTTCCAGACTTAGAATTCAAGTCATAGGGCTCTTGCACAGGCCAACTGACACCACTATTGATGCCATCAGCCACTACATTGGGGGCTTCACCCCTTCCCAACCCCTTCAACCTTACTTCCCATACTAACTTGGTGGGTGGTGCCCGGGGTGGCTCGAGCCACGTTACTAAGTCTCAACTCTATCAGTTGACCCCCCCGGTCTCGCGACCGCCTCTGCCAGGAATGCATGCAACACGCCTCACCAACCCTCCCCTACCTTCGTCACTCAGTCGATCATCGATGCCAGCCCATCACCCTGAGTCTCCCATCCCGCTCATCTCAACCTCTCGTGCTTGCAGTCGCTAACCACCCTTTATCAAAAAAAAATTTGACACCTAGAAAAATTTTCATTTCTTTCGCAACCGGTCATCGATGATCACCCTCAGCGGTCTCCCTCGGTACCCTTGTCCGAGCTCAACACTTAGAAAAATTTTGTTACACAAAAAATTTTCACGCCCCTTCTCCCTAGTCTTCGTCCAACTCTTGGAAAATTTCTCAACACTTAGAAAATTTTCTCACCTCCTTCGCACTCATCCCTCTCACTCAGCCTGCTCGCGGTCGGGTCGCCACCCTCTCACACTCGTTCTACACTTAGAAAATTTTTCAAAATTTTCATCTCCCCTCCCACCAACCCCCTCACTCTTCCTCTAACATTTTCCTCTCTTTGCTCCCACCATCCCACTCCTCTATATCTTCTTGTAATTGTGAGGTTTCTCTTGGGGGCTCCCCCTTTAGGTTTGTCAAAAAAAATTAATTAATTAATTGAAATTCAAATTCAATTCAGAATTTGGGCAGAACACACCCGCGAGAATGCCCCGACCCGCGCGCCGACCAGCACGTTCTCCTTCTCTCTGTGCAGTGCCCGACCCACCCGAACCTAAAACCCTAACCCTAATTCTCCTCATCTCTTTCTCTTCTCCCTCATGCCCACCGCACCCCCCTTGGCACCGCTGCCCTTTGGCCTCGCCCTCCACGGCACGCCCCTCATCGGCGTCGGCCCCCATCCCCCCTCGGCCTTGGCCCAGCCCCTCTCCTCCCTCTCTTCTCTTCTCCCTTCTCTCCCCTGCCCTTCCTTCCCCCCGTCCATCGGCCACCCGCAGCACTGCTGCCGCTGCTGCCCCCTTTTTTTCCCTTCCCCTTTCCCCTTCCCTCTTCCCCCACCCCATCGGCCTCGGCCTCCCCATCCCCTCGGCCGCGGCCCAATCTTCTCTTCCCCCTCCCCCTCCCCTTCTCCCCTTCCCCCTCACCCATCACCCCGCCCACGCCTTGTCGGCCTCGGCCTTGGCCAAGGGGCCTTGGTCGGCGGGCTCGGCCACTTGGTCAGCCGACCTTGGCCCTTCATCCCCATAGCCTCTCCCCTTTACTCCATGGCCATCCTTCATGCCACCCTTTTTGGCCTTCCCCAAACCATGGCCACCACCTTCACCCACCTTCAACCTTCATCTTCTTTCCTTCACCCGCGGCCAACACTTCAAAAAAAAATATTTTGCAACATTGACCATCGTGCATCGCTCGTCGCCCAGGCACCGACTCCTCGACCCCAGTCGCCCGGACATCATCTCTGCGATGCCCATCGCCCGGATATCATCTCCGCGACGCCCGTCGCCTGGGCACCATCTCCATAACCCCGTCGCCAGTGTAAGTGCACCGTCTCCGTGATGCTTGTCGCCCATCGCCCGGGTGACGTCTCCACAACACTCGTCGTCCGTCGCCCGGGCGCCGACTACATGCTCGCGCCCCTGCATCCTATCATCGTGCCTTTGTCTCAACCCCGAGCATTCCAAGCTTTTGTAGGTGGTCCACAAGGTGGCTTGAGCCACCTACTCTTCATCATCATCATGCTTTGAGGACCTCAACAACTCGTCGGCCAAACAACATCAAAATCTTGCTAAGTGTTTATGCGTGCGGTGCCCGCTCGGATTGCCCCTCCGCGCACACCCCATGCAGGGGGCTTATGTTCCCAACCTATTCTGGTCACACTCAAAGGTCCACTTAGGGTCCCATTATGCATGACACATCCGCACAAGCACAGTATTTAACGCTTCAAACCAGTCAAAGTGCGCGCGCCCAAGTCACGTGCATTTCATACTTCACACGCCTCACGCACGAATTTGTCACCAATTATTTCACGCTATCGTGACTCACAATACCACGTTCATCGCGCTGCAACCACCTAAGCACCTTTTCACCAAAAACATCGACCGTTGGCGCAACCGGAGCGACGAGGTCAAGGTTATAGGCCTTGGCCAACCCCATAAGGCCATAGGGTTAGCCTCGACCTCCATGGGGTGTTGGCCTTGGCCTTTCCCCCCCCCCCCCCCAGTTATTCACTCTTCGCACAAAGTCCCTTTCGCACTTTGATCGCTTCACAATCACGGAGGGCTCCGTTCGTAGTGCTCCGGCACGAGGACCCTTTGCAGCGGGATGGACTCATTACCACAAAGTCATCCCCACCACGGGATGGGCTCGTTACCACAAAGCCATCACCGTCACAATCACGGGGGGCTCTATTAGTAGTGCTCCTGCACGAGGACCCCTCGCAGCGAGATGGACTCATTACCACAAAGTCATCGCCGCCACAGGAACGTGGCTCGTTCCCACAAAACCATCGCCGTCTTCATTCTGGGGGGCTCCGTTTGTAGTGCTCCGGCAGGAGGACCCTTCGCAACGGGATAGCTGACTCCTCCAGGACACTGTCTCCCCCAGGGTGCCTGCGTGACTGGCCTACGTGCTACGGCACTGGGGGCTTGCGTCGGCACCCCTATGGACTATGACCCCCGGGTCACTCCGAGATGGGAGCAGGTCTTCGGAGGGCATCGTGACTAGTCTGCCTGGCAGTTAGGCGTCGGGTCTTCCCCACCGCTGCCAGGCCTGTGGGACTCTGCAAGGGCTTGGATTGGAGGCTAGATCAAGGGGTTTCTCTGGCCACACCGAAGTTGTGGGAGCCAGTCTTTCCAGACAGACAGAGCGATGTTGTGCGGGACAGGCTGGGTGAATATGCGATTCGACAGTTGGTGAAACACCGACAGCTGTGGACCCTTCGGTGATGTATCACTCCCGGGGAGTGCCACGTGTCGCGTGATGACATCACCATCTTAACCTCTATAAATAGAGGTCTTGAGAATTCATTTGGACGGTTGGACATTTTCAGAACACTTTCACTTTCTCACTCTAGAATCCTAGAGAGAAAACTACAGGACCCTGACTTTGGACCTAAGCATCAGACTGTGACTATCATCGTGTATTCACACTGCACCATCGCCCTCGCAGCACTGCCACCCTCAGGCTCTGTCTGGAAAGCCATTGGTCTCTGCCCTTGCTCCACCCTTGTTGTGTCCTACATCATCACACTTGGCATCTGACTCGGACTGCATTCCTTGTGGCACCTCCACGTCGACTGCGAACCCACTTTCCTTGTCATCAATGAATAACCAAGAAATATTCCCTCGTCAGATTTCGCTTCGAACTTTTCCAAGTTCTCACGATTATTCAAGATAAAGCATTTGCAACCTAAAACCTTGAAATAATCGATTTTTGGTTTTCAATTTGAGAACAGTTCGGAAGGAGTTTTGTCAAGAATCAGTCTGATAGTACTCTGTTCAACACGTAGCTGGAAGTGCTGACGGCTTCGGCCCAAAAATATTTTGGCAAAGAGTTTTCATGAAGCATGGTTCTGGCCATTTCTTGCAGAGTACGATTCTTTCTCTCTACAACCCCATTTTGTTGGGGTGTCCGAGGAGCAGAAAACTCATGTGAAATGCCATTTTGAATACAAAAAGGAATAAAATCTTTTTCAAATTCACCGCCATGATCACTTCAAATTTTTACAAGCTTCAACTCCTTCTCATTCTGAAGCTGCTTAACAAGACTGAAATTTTTTTCAAACGCTTCATCCTTGTGAGTTAGAAAAAGAACCCAGGTGTATCTTGAAAAATCGTCAACAATGACGAATGCATAAAATTTTCCACCTAGGCTGGCATTTCTCACGGGGTCAATAAGATCTAAATGAAGGAATTGAAGAGGGCGAGAGGTGGAAACAACATTTTTGGCTTGAAAAGATGTTTTTGTTATGAATGGTGAGCAAGAAGCTAAATTTTTGTTAAAGAAATTTTTGTAATCCTTTTACTTCTTTGAAGGATTGTAACCAATTCCATTTTTCTCAAAAGTACATCTTTTTCTTCCCAAAAGAATATCCAAGTTCTCTCTTACTTCGGTAAATTTTAAAAGAGTATAATTCAGATCTTCAATCTCCTTTTCTAAATTCATTTTTTGTGTAGACATTTCTTCCAGTTGAGATTTTAAGATTCACTTTCAACTGGAACTTTTACTCCTCTGAGAGATTGGATTTCAGAAGACAAATAAGAATTTTTCTTCTTAGAAGCATTCAGATTATTTTTTAAAGAAGTATTTTCAAAAATATAAAATTCAACCTTTTCTTCCAACTCTTCCTTTTCACCTTCTAACTCATCAACAATATTTATCAAAGAAAGAGCCTTATTTTTTAGATTAGCATTTTTAACTTTTTAATTTTTTATGATTTTCACTAAGTTCGAGAAAAGCTGACTTAAGTTCATTATAATCAAGATTTTCAGAGATTACCTTATCAGAATGATCATCCTTCGCCATGAAGCAAAGTTGAGCTACGTCATCATCTTTGCTAGTTTCTTTGTCACTTTCATCAGAGTCATCCCAAGTCAGCTAGAACTTCTTTTCTTTGAAGTCTCGACTGTTGTTGCTTGCAGTTTTGTTCTTGAGTTGCGGACAATATTTTTTGATGTGCCCAATTCTACCGCATTCATAGCAAGCATTAGAATTTTCCTTTACATTCCAATCACTATCATCACCACTCTTTGCAGGTTCATGAGAGGTGTCAGCTTTAAGAGCTAAGTTCTTCTTCTTGGAGGTGGTTTCTTCTTCATCATGAATCTTCATCATAATTTCATGAGTCATTAGAGAACCCACCAATTCCTGCAGCTTTAGCACATTTAAGTCCTTTGCCTCTTGAATGGCTGTGAGTTTTGCTTCCCATCTCTTTGAAAGAGATCTGAGAACTTTTCGGATAACTTCTTTTTCTGGGTTGATTTTACCCAAAAGCTTCAATCCATTTATAATGAGTGTAAATCTGGAGTACATCTCATTTATGGACTCGTGCTCCTTCATCTTAAAGGCCTTATATTGCTAGACCAATATGTTAATCTTGGTCTCTTTCACCTTCTTTGTACCTTCATGAGTGACCTCCAACAACCTCCACATTTCTCTAGCCGTCTCACATACTGAGACACGATTGTACTCATTCATGTTGAGGCCACAGCTGATAATGTTCTTGGCTTTATCATCCATGGAGAAAAGTTGTGCCTCATGAGCATCTATTTTGAGAATTCCTTTTGGAATCTTGGTTCCATCTAGTTCATCCTTCATCGGAATTATAAGGCCATTTTCTACAACATACCACACGTGTGTATCCTGCCTCGAGAAATTTCTCATGCAATTTTTTCAATAGTTATAGTTGTTATTCTTCAACATGGGTGGCCTGGCGGTTGCTGATCCTTCTTCCGTAATGCGACCTTTAGCTCTAGACGATTAAGTCAAAAGAATACCAGAGCAAACGGCTCTGATACCACTTGTTAGGATCAAGCGCTTACCACTGCACCAAAAGTAATTGCTATTAGTAAGGGTGTACCTTTATTTTCTTATAATCCTGGCACAGCAGCCAACGCACACGGTCGAGTACACAAGGGAGTAGATGGATGCAGCCAACCTCCGATCTGCCAACATGAGGTCCAAAGGGTCATCGGCTCTCCTCATTCTAGCAATCGAGGGTTCAAGTGCAGCTAACATATCCTTCTACTATTATGCAGCGGAGGTTTTAGTCTTTTCTTCCTTTGACTCATAATCCCATTTAAACTCCAGACCTTTATTTCTTATCATCTTTCTTCCCATCTTCTTTCGGGTCTTTCCTAGTTCTCCTCTTGAGGTTATCCATCTCCTTAGCAGTTTGGGATTGTTGCTCGGTTGGGGTAGTAAAACTATTCTGTAGATCTTTCTGCAGTTCACTGATGATATGGACCAACTCGGAGATCTGTGGGAATTCTTTGGTGGTTTGGATGAGTCTCGGCACCAACCATGCTTAGCCTTAACTGTATAAGGAAGTCGTCAAAAATTTAACAATACATTCTACATATATCGAGTTGGCTGGCTTAGACCCTTATAGAGTGAAGGGAAACTTTTTCTTATCTGGGGGTATTTTTAGAATTTTTGGAAAAAGTGGCTGACTATTGTCCAGCCATCTAGAGAGATAACTGGCCGGTTAGTCAGTTGGCTGAGATTATTTTTGAGAATTTCCTTGAAATTTTTTGGGAGATAAGGTTTCTGACTAATCGTCCGATCATCTTACCAGATAATTGGCCGGTTGGTTAGTGGTTCGAGGAATTTTTCTAGCAATTTTTGAGAGGTCAAGGTTTCTGACTAATCCTTTAGTCATCTGGGAGGATAACCGGCCAGTTGGTCAATGGTTCAAGGAATTTTTTTTCTTGGTAATTTTCTGGAGGTCAAGGTTTCTGACTAATTGTCTTGTCATCCAAAAGGACTAGTCGGTTGGTCAGTGGGTTTATCAAGGTATGAACTAGCCAGTCTCGATGTTTTCAACAAATGCACACACTGACTACCGTTCATTTGGGAGTGCAGTTTAGTCAAAGTCTCCCTTTCTTTTTTTTCCTTTTTTGCAAAATTACCAGTTTTAGCTTACACAATGTCGGCGGTTTCCGTGAAAACATGTTGTAGGTTAATACAAGTAGTCTCCCAACAAAGGGCAGAATACTGGATAGTGCGGGTGTGAATTTTCCTTCTTATAACACCAGTGTAAAGGTCACTCTATCAGCTCACTGTACCATATACCTCTCGCCTATAACTATAAAGTATATAATGGGCGATTACTAATACGTATACAAGTCATTTAATATATCAAGAGACTAGGAAGAATTTTTAGGATGAGGCACGTTTATTTGAGAAATTGATTGAGAATTCGCCTTGAGCCCAGGAGGACCAATAGCCTCAAGTGTGTCACTCTCAAATGGGTGGGTCTGGGTAAGACATGGGTGTGTGTGTGTGAAGTATGAAATTAAAAACACAAGTACCATAGTTATGTCATATTGTACATACCACAAAAACATACAATAAAATACAACGAGGCCAAAAACCAAAAAAAAAAAAAACTTTTCAAGTATAGCCCTATTATTGTTTTTAGTCCCTAGTGGAGTCGCCACTGTGGCGAACCGCCTCAGAAAATTTTTTAAAAATTTTAAGTGTCACCATCTTATTTAATTGAAGAAATGGCCCAAAAAATGACTATAAGGTGTCCAAAAGGATGATACTTTGTTGAAATTGGGAGATGGGTTTGGGAACTAAGTTGCGCAACGGGAAGGTGTTAGGCACCACCACTCCCTTTTGATCTCTACCTCTTCTTTAATAATTTTTGGTCTATAGTGTGCAAATATATGACAAGACTCATCCTAAGTTTATTTTTTTATTTTGGCTTGGACTTGACAATTGGGGTCGAGTGACCTACGTATCCGATCAGACTTATCAGAATCAAAACTGTCGTAGTTCGACTCTGTCCTACTGGAAGTAGTCTACATTTTGAGACTTAGACTTAGACAAAGAAAAATGAAATTTGATTACGGGAAAGGGATGACAATCTATATGATTTCTACCCTAAGAAAGCTAGTGAAAGTTACCTCGAAATGCAGCTTGCCTTGAAGACTCGGGAACGCTCGTCGTTGTATCCACGACGCAAAGAACAAAGCGACATTTTTAGAGTGATTAAGAAAGCTAAAATTCCAGAGAGAGAGAGAGAGAGAGAGAGTTGACATCTTTACGAGGAAATGGTGTCCAACTCTAAAGAGAAAAAGCTTAAAAATAGACTTAGTGTCTCTGACAAAAGTCTGACCCTTAAAATGGCGGCCAAGACCCTTTTTATAGTTCTCAGGATGGCAGAATTTGATAAGATTGGCAATGTCAATCTACATGGCTGGAGATAAGTCAGAATAAGTGATAAAATTACAGATTGACAAAAATCAACTTACTAGTCGGTTAGCCAGAAACTGGCCGGTTCACCCCATTTATTAAAAATAGTTTTTCCCGAATTTTGGGGCAATATTTGACCCTAATTTGGGTAATTATCTCTAAAATGATAAACATAATGTACTAGATTCGGGACAAGTCATTTCTTAACCATAAAATATATTGATTTGATCTCGACATCAAGGATAAATCATGGATTATTCTCCCAAAATTATCTAGACATTTTACATCAATCAAGGTAATCTAAACCATGGACCGGACTTAATTTACATGGACTAGACTAAATGCAGTGGACTAGATAGATGGACTAGACTGGACTGGACATACAATGGACTGTTCAATTAAACTGACCAAATTACTTAAATAAGACTGGAGTGGATTAAATAATTAAACTACACCACTAAGTCTGTACTCAATAATGCATTTTGACTAATAATGAAGCCTATTATTTTATTAATTAAACATCCTCCAAAAATGAGGTGTCTATGATTGGGGCTTGAGATTAATAGCTTCATAGGCTCAGCCGGAGGTTACCAGAGAGTCATTGAGAATTTCTCTAAGATGCTTTATTAGGAAAACTGACCGCGATCATTACTAAACAAAAGGTAAATCATTGAAAATTTGAATGAATTCAAAATCCAAGTTCGAGTAAGGAGAGAAGGAAGTCACAGTCTGTTTCATATAAAAATCTGACCAACGCTTCTTTATTGAATCAAGGAGGCTTAAAGTCAAGTCAAAAGGATGCTTAAGATCTAGCAAGGATTTAAAAGGTATGAAATGGAAAATTTTGATTGTGATGAGGATGATAATTATGAATATGAAGGTCGAGCATATATTCTGACTAATGATGAATTAAGAAAAGAAATTATAAAGGGTAATTATAGTTCTAAGTATCGATTCACTTAGGTGAAACATAAATGCACCATGAGCTATGCCCAAATTTTTTATGGCCTAGCTTGAACAGGGATATATCAGGGTTTGTATTCCGAAATTTTACCTATCAGCAGGGAAAGGTAGACCATAAGAAGATTATCGGACAGTTTTAACCATTCCATGTACCTTAGTTGAAATGGGAACACATTGCAATGGACTTTGTGTCAGGATTACCACTAACCACTAATATATATATATATAGGTAGTAGTGAATAGGTTGACTAAGATAGTTGATTTATTCCTATCTGATAAGGGTGTACTCTATTGACGACATGCCCGAATATATATTAAAGAGATGGTTAATTGTATGAAGTTCCAGTAATCATGGTGTCCGACAAAGTCGCAAGGTTCACCTCGAGATTTTAAAAAAGTTTTTAAAAGGAAATGGGAACAAAGTTAACAATGTGTATGTCTTTTCACCTTCAGACGAGTGGCCAATCTAACGTATGACATAAAAATTAGAAAGAATGTTGAGGGCCTGCATTATTAATTTTAGAAGAGCATGATGACCAGTTACCCTTAATTGAATTCTCCTATAAGAATGGTTACTAGTCGAGCATAGAAGTTGCTCCTCATGATGTGTTGTAGGGTCAAAAATGTCGCACACCTATTTGTGGGGATATAGTCGGGGAACAAAGACATTTTGACATGAAATTGTGCAAAGAATAAGAAAATATGGTGAAGGTTAGAAGAGCTGTGTTGATAAGAGGCATATAATGTTAGAGTTTGAGGTAGTTGACCTAGTAATTTTAAAAGTGTCACCGTGAGAAGGAATCATGTGATTTAGAAAGCAAGAAAATTTGAGTATGAGGTTCATCATATCGAACAGTTTATCCTGTTTAGGATTGAGACAGTAGCTTATAGGCTCGTTTTATCTCTAGATTTGAGCCAATTACATGACGGGCTCCACGTTTCAATGCTGAGGGAGTATGTTCCTACTTACACATGTTATTCAGTTGGAGCCAGTTGAAATTTGAGAAAATCTCTTGTATCAGAGGCACGGACAGAGGTGGTTAATAAAGAGGAACACATGTTACATTCTAAAGTGATAGCGGTAATCAAGGTTATCTGGGAAAACCATGCGGTAGAGGAAGCGACTCGGGAACCCGAAGCATCAATGCTCCAAAAATATCCACATTTGTTTGTAGAATGAGGTTTGTCTTTATTTTGAGGACGAAATTTTATCTAAGGGGGTTATGATGTGATACCCTAATTTAATCTACTTGAGAATTAGATTAATTAAGGGTGTTACTTTTATCGATAGCATTAGTTTCATATGTAATCAAGTAATAAGAATAAATGAGAGGCTAATATGGCTTTGGGGCCAAAATACAATTTGGGAAATTTGAGAAGTCAAAGTGTAATTATGAGAAACTTAAGGGGCTAAATTTTGAAAGTGGTGACGAGTTACCTGGTTTTGTAGCCTTTAACTAAACAAGTTGGAAAAAGGTTAGGGGTGGGGGGTGGACTCGGTGGAAGATAAATAAAGGGAATGGGGGAACAAAGGCATGCGTGACCAAGCCTTAAGGAGGAGGTGGTGACCTCCTTGCTTAGAAAGAAACGAAGAATTAAAATGGTCTTGTGACCATTTCAGTGAAGGAAAAGGGAGGAAAGAACCCAAGGCAAGAGAAGAAGAAAAGGCAGAAAAAAGGAAGATGAAAGAGACGAAAACATTCAGGGAAAACAATCAAGGACCGTTAGGGTTTTATTGATTTAATCTTGTAGTATTTTAGGGTTTGTGATGAATTTTCATGTTTATTTTTGACGAGGTATATAACCTGAAATTCTTGTGGGTTTAATGTGTGCGTTTGTGTAACTAAAAGGTGTATATGGTCGTTTAAAAACCTGCCGCAAACAGGAGAAGTAGGTGCTGTTTTGGGGAAGGTGTTAGGGTTGTGCGAGGAGGGACTGTGTGGTGTGGTTTTAAGGGAATACTAGGTGGCCATGAGGTGGTGATGGTGGTGCGGTGAAGTGGGAAGAGGGGTGGTCTAGTTAGGGAAGTGCATCAAGGGACTGCCGAAAAGGAAGATAGAAATTGGGGGAGGAAGGGGTTGCTAGGAGGTAGTATAGGGCTGTGACAGCCAGCAGTGGAGATGTTGGGCTATACAGGGTGGTTGAGGAGGGTTGCGCAAAGTGATGAGGGCACTGGTGAGGCTGATGGAAAGGCCGGTGAAGGATGAACAAAAATAGTGAAGTGTTGTGGTGCGGCGTGGGTGTTAGATTGTGAAACATAAGGTTTTACGGGTTGGAAGGGGGCTGTTTAGGTTGGTTAGGGAATGAGGGGAGAGGGGTTTTGCTGTGGGTGATGGGGTGTTACGTATGTGTGTGTAGGTATGTGAAAGAAATGCAGAGAATAAGATTGGGGAAGATGATGATAAGAAGGGGTTATGTAAGGGTGATAGGAGGGTTAGGTTAGAGTATTTGTTTTGGTTAGTGTTTTTTTGGGCTATTATGGGGATACAAAGAAACAAAAACGGGTTATGGTAGGGGGATACAGGGGTTGGGCAAAGTGTAGGGTATGGGAGCATGCTTAGGGTGAAAAATCATACCCTAAATGGAAGGCAAGAGCAAGTTGAAGCGAATCGAAAATAGCGTCACGAAAAGCATTTTCATTACTTGGAAGAAATTTCTCTTCCAAAAGTCCATCAAACATTACTCATTCTCACTCTCAGCTCCTAATTTCTTCATTCCAGGTTTACACAATAAAAGTGTACAACCTTATCCATCTCTTTTACATGTCCTCTTATTTCAATTCCTACTGGAACTTTATCTGGTTCCTTCACTCTAATCCCATGTCATATACGTCCTCATCAGGATCCTTCTTTTTTTTTTAAGATTTGAGACCGCAATCTTATCATCATCAAACCACTCTTCTAAAATTAGGTCAACCAACTATTTCTTCTATTCCTAGCAACAATAGCCGGAATGCTGAGGTCATAATATATATATATGCCTTAGCCAACCTCAACCCACATATCTTAACCATCCTCCTAGTTCAGCCAAATCATCAAGATTCTTCTTCTACTTTTCTCATCGACAACTTAGGCCTTCCGTCAAACACTGCGAAAGTCTACAGAATCATTTGTCTAAGCTCTGATACCAACTTGCGACACCCTCAACTCAGGTACATCACCAGGTTGAGTTATCAACCATAATTACATTTAAAACCCTATGTTGAATACATAGCAACTACATCCTCATGCTCATACATCTTTAATAGACGCTCCAAAATGCGTCCTTACAAAAATTTCTCTTACAAACATACTTCACACTGCAGCGGAAGACTTTCAAGTCTCTAAACAACATAAATGGTTACAACTTAATATACGACTGTAGTCGTGTGACTCTTATCAACCTATCTCGCAGCTCAATCTTTATCTCACCATTTCCTGCTTGTCTTACCTCACACAACTTATCCCCTTGCTTAACTTTTCTAGATTGTCTCTTCCCTTTTCTAGAGGGTTCTCCTTGATCGACCTTATAGCCTGCCCAATACAACATAAGGAATGAGCGCAAATCGCTCAGTAAAGACAACATGAGGAGTATCGCGTACAAATGATTCAAGAGACTCAGGAGAATAGTAATCATCTCAACGTTAACAATGAATCAAGAGTAGTCAACAAATTTCAGTATCAACATAACTTGTCAAACGATAATTTTCCTTTCGTTAGATTGAGCGGCTTTAAGGCCCAACATAACAGCATTACCCCACCTTCTCATGGACAAGACTGACTGACCAACTATGCAAGTGAACACTAAAGCAGGAAATTGAAAAGATAAACATCAAAGAAATACAAGTCATTAAAATCATTAACATTAGAAGAAAATCAAATGCAATCCAACTCAGATACAATAGACTAGAGTCGACCAGACATGACAGACTTGAAAGAGACACTGTCAACAGGCAGGGATGTCCTATTTTACGGAATGTTCATCTCAGTCTCAAGTAATTAAAAGAGACACTGTCAATAGGCAGGGAACTCATCTAGAGTGGTTTTCCTAACTACTTTACACCCAAGCAACAGGACTTCATCAACGGGGCAGACTAAAGGAAAATTTATTCCACCTTATGTCCTCAACAACACAGCTCAACAAAGAATACCGGATCAGAAGATCAACCGGTGTTCAGACCTAATAACAAGAGTTCAACGCAAAGAAATTAACGGGGCAGACTTGGGAAAGATTACCGCAAGTCCTCAACAACATTCTTACATAAGAGAAATGTCAACTACCAATAAGTGCCGACATTTCACAATAACATGCAACGACCTCAACAGCATCATCATTGACGACAGGGCGAACTTGGGAGAAGTTTGCCACAAGTCCTCAACTGTGTTCTCAAAGAGAAGAGATATCGGCTATCAATGACTGCAGACATCACACAACAACCACACGATAACCCCTACGCAACATCATCATCAACTTTGGGTATGCTAATTGAATCGAATCATAGCATACTAGGACACCCATTATCCTCGCTAAATTCCATCAACAGGCGGACCAAGGGAATTTATTTTACCCTAAGTCTTCAACAGCACAATTCAAATATGCATATACCGGTCACAATGACTACCGGTGTCCAATCATAACAACAAGAATTCATCAACACGTCATCAACATTGCATGCTAATCTAACAATGAATTAGCATATCAGAACCGTATTGTCCTTACCTAATTGGCTTATAGCCGAAGAAACTCGCAATCTCTAATCGCAATGAGCTACATCACTGTTCATACCCTATTCTGGTCGCACCCCAGGACCCGCTAAGGGACCCACTTTGCACGACACATCACCCAGTCAGCGGTCAACTTTTCAACGCTCGAGAGCCGGTCAAAGCAACGCATGCTCAAGTCACGTGAACCACTCGTGAAGCGACCTCGGCGTGCCTTCCACCTTGGGGGTCGGCCACCCCAATGGGTCGGCCACCCTTGGGGGTCAGCCACCCTTGGGGGTCGGCCACCCCAAGGGTCGGCCTCCCTTGGGGGTCGGCCACCTGCCTTGAAGACCGACGCCGTCACCTTTGACCGTGCTCCGTTGTCACGACGACCGTCCCTCGCGGCCGCGCTCCGCCGTAGTCGCGACGACCGTCGCTCTCGGCCGTGCTCCGTTGTCACGACGACCGTCGCTCTCGGCCGCGCTCCGCCGTAGTCGCGACGACCGTCGCTCTCGGCCGTGCTCCTTCGTCGCGATGACCGTCGTTCGTAGTCTCGATGACCGTCACTTGTGGCCGCTCTGTCGCCATGACAACCGTCGCTCACGGTCGGCGCCATCCACGCAACGACCCTTGTTGCTCGGACATCACTCTGCGACCCTTGTCGCCCGCACTCAACCGCGCCCCGTGCACCACAATCATGTTACATACTTACGGGATGGGCTCACAACCTCAAAGCCATCGCCGTCTTCATTCTAGGGGGCTTCGCTCCGTGCTCCAGCACGAGGACCCTTCGCAGCGGGATAGGCGACCCTCCGGGACACTATCTCCGCCAGGGTGCCTGCGTGACTGGCCTACGTGCTCTGGCACTGGGGGCTCGCGTCGGCACCCCTAAGGACTATGACCCCCGGGTCACTCCGAGATGGGAGCAGGTCTTCGGAAGGGCATCTTGCCTAGTCCACCTGGCAGCTGGGCGTCGGGTCTTCCCCACCGCTGCCAGGCCTGTGGGATTCAGTAAGGGCTTGGACTGGAGGCTGGGGCAACGGGCTACTCTGACCATGCTACCGCGGCATGATCAGTCTCCTCAGACAGGCAGAGAGATGTCGCAAGGGCAGGGCAGGGCAAGGGCAGGGCAGTGCTTTGGCCCCCTGGCGACGTGTCGTTCCCAGGGGGTGACACATGTCAACTTATGACACATGCACATTTTTGCCTATAAATAGTGGACTTTGGAGCCTTTTCAAGGATCTTTCTCTCATTTGGACTTTTCACTTTCTCTCTCTAAAAACAACATTCTCTCTGGAATTCTAGTGAGAGAAACACACTTGGACTCCCGTCTCCGGACCCTTGACGCTGTACCCCACCTCGCGACTGTAGACTGTCGGTCCTGTTCGTCGTCGCCCTGCCTGCGCAGCGCTGCCAGCCCTCACGACCTGTCTGGGGAGCCTTGCCCTCGGCCCTTACGCCGTCCTTGCTGTCTCCCGCGTTGCCTACCTGGAAGCTGACTCAGACCGCATCCTTTGTGGCACCTCCACGTAGCATCGAACCATTTTCGGCACCATCATTTTGGCGACTCCGCTGGGGAGGTGAGCATCGTATTGCAGTTTGCACATCTTCTGGACTTAAGCATCATGCCTGTGCAACGGAGAGCTACCAGGACAACCAGCCAAGGACCCAACCTCGCCACGCAAGAACACCGCCTCGGTGATCAGGAAGAGACTAGCGCCACGTGGCTCCAAGACCAGCTGCCAACCACTACCCCCGACGTGCAAGTGCTCGTAAGTGCAGCCATCCAGCAACTCACTCCAACCATCGCCACTCTGCAAGATTCACAGACCACTCTACTAGCCGCCATTATGGAGATGCAAAAATCCATACAAGCCCTGGCCTCGCAGCAGGCCGCTCCATCAATCCAGCCTTCAGGACCGGGGCCAGCTTTTGACATCGCCCCGGCCCCTGTGTCGCGACTACCGTCACCTTGGATATCCAGACCCTTGGCGGTAGGGCTCGCAACACCCTCGCCACCACTAGCCGATACATCTCCTTCTGCAGTGCCGCCCCGCAAGCTACACACGGATCTCAGGCCAGTCTTGCAGCAGATTCTCCCCGCTGTCACACCATCTCATCCGATGCCGGCAAGAAGCTCCTCCAAAACGCATGACTCCATCGAGATGGAACCTAATCCGTATCCAACTGAGCAACATCAAACCCCCGGCCAAGTGATAGACATGTCTCGCCAACCCACACTCGCCCCTGCACAGCTGCCCTTGCCAGCACCTGTACTAAACCAACCCTCCCATGTCCCCGTTCATCAAGTCGTACCATCTGGGGGCTCGGGGGCTCGCGACGCACCAGGCGGTCATCACCCCTTGACCGGCAATGAGGCACCATCCTCCAACTATGTCACTCGGTCAGATTTGGAAGCCCTTGTCCGTCGCCTGTCGAGGAATTCTGAACCGGACTCCTTGACCCGTCTGACCGGACACGCCCCGTACGCCAATGATATCGCCATCGCACCCTACCCCCTCAAGTACAAGCAACCAAACTTTGTGCTCTTCAACGGACATGAGGGAAACGCCCGTGAACATCTAACAAGGTTCGCAGGCTCCTTGGAGCAGTATGGTACAGGAGGCAGCTTAAAGTTGAGAGAATTCCACAAATCCCTTACAGGCTTGGCTTACACTTGGTATCACCAGATCCCCGCAGGGACCGTCCACACCTGGAACGACATGGTCCAGCTGTTCTTAGACAAGTTTCATTATGAGACCGAGCGCGTGACTATCGTTGATATTGCTGGCATTCGCCAGAACCAGGGAGAAGACTTGAATAAATATGTGCATCGTTTTCATCTCAAGTGCCTTGAGTGCACGGATTTCAGCAAAGACAAAATGTTGGTTCCCATATGCATCAAAAATATGATTGACGTCTACCGAGTGCATATCGAGAACCTACAGTTGAGGTCATGGGGACACCTCAAGGAGACAGCCCGACGAACTTACGAGACAGTTGGTCCTGTCAAGTCATGGAAGCCTCGACCGCAAAGTACGCTGTTGGCCTCAGCAGATACACCTATCACTCAGCGTAGCAACAACAGTAACAACTATGCAGGCTTCAAGCGTCAGCTTCCAGATGGGGACCAAGCCTCCGACAAGCGAAGGCAACAAAGGCCTGCACCTGACTATCCCTGTGATCTGAATACAGTGAAGGAACTCTTGGCGGAATGGGTGGCGCATGACAAAAATTTCCAACTGCCACCAATGCGGACCAACATCACAGACGAAGAAAAGGCCAGACCCACCTACTGTCCTTTCCATCGAGCCCTTGGCCATCCGCTCAAAAATTGTAATGCACTGCGAACCATCTTTGCAAGGAAGGTAGCGTCGGGCGACCTACAGCTACGGAAGAACAACGATGTACGCAAAGATCCCTACCCACCGCATCGCAACAATAGGGAGCACCAGGCCCTTATGGCTGTCACTGACCATGTCGAGCCTGTAATCCACGAAGCCCCGGCAGAGCCCATACTGACCCTCGTGCCTCCTCCAGCTAAGCAGTCGATGTCTTCCTTTCGACAGATGACGAAGATCAAAAGTTTTTTTGATGAAATGGGGTTTTCACCCGCCGCCCGGACTTATCTTTCCAATTGCCTGCTCGAGGTCACCACCGGCCTCGGTCCCGAATGCTTCGCCGTCCAGGCTGAATTACGTCACATCCCCTCCACGGCCTTAGTCTTCTCGGATGAAGACTCGCCGCCGGTCGAGCATCACAATCGGCCGCTATTTTTAGAATGTACTGTTAATGGCACGGGCTTCCGTCGTGCCTTGGTTGATTGCGGCGCCTCGATCAACATCATACCTCTCATCACCCTGCAACAGGCCGGCATTCCACCAAGGAAAATCATCCGTGACCCCGTCAAGATTACCGGCTTTGGACAGGGTCCTCAGTCGACCCTCGGCCATATCACTGTCGACCTCATGGTCGAAACTGTCCGTCGCGACACTACTTTTCACGTAATAGACAGCGAGTCTGCCTTTCACCTCCTGCTCGGGCGACCATGGATCCATGTTAACAAGGCCGTTCCCTCAACATACCACCAGTGTGTGAAGCTGGTAGCCGGTTCTACGGGGCATGAGGTAGCGATGACAATCCCTGCAACCAAAGCCCCCTTTGAATGCGCCGAGTCTTATTTCGCCGAGGCCTCCTTCTTCACTAATTTCGCCGAGGATGGTGAGAATGCTACTCATATACATTCTACCAGGCTGCCAACTTGGGATGAGCTGTGCGGGGACAAGCTTCCCAAGGCCAAAACCGAGAGAAGTAACAAGAATAATGGATCAACCCCACCGCTTTCGCCTGCTGCCACGACCAATTCCCCCCTTCTTCCCCCAAGTCCAAGAAGCAAAAGGCTGAGCCGGCCTTTCAACGTATCGTCAAGGACGGCAAAGTCATCTATCAATTATGACGGTATGCAGGGGCTCCAGGCGGTCCCTCATCAGACCCCCTCGACCCCGACCCCCTTGGAGAGACTGAATGGTGCTGCACGGCCGAGCATTGCCAGCCAGATCCTGACCTCACCCCCGGCGCGGCACCACCTTGCTATGAGGACGGCCCTCGACCACAGGCTGAAGATATTGAAGAAATCAACCTGGCCGACCCGGGCGAAGAACCGCGGCACACCTACATTGGCACAAAACTCGCCCCCGGCCGAAGAGAGGAATTGGTTTCCCTCCTGCATGAGTATCGTGATGTCTTGGCATGGAGCTACAATGAGATGCCCGGACTGGATCCTGCCTTAGTCACACACCATCTCAACATTGCTACCGGATCATCCCTATCCGACAACACCCGCGGACATTCCGCCCCGAGCTCGAATTGAAAATCAAGCAAGAGATTGAACGCCTTCTGCAGGCAGGCTTCATCGAACCTATCACTCACCCTATTTGGCTGGCTAATGTCGTCCCTGTACAAAAGAAAAATGGCCAAGTCCGCGTCTGTATTGACTTTCGGGACTTGAATAAGGCATGCCCCAAGGACGAGTTTCCACTACCCAATATCGACATGCTTACGGAGGCCGCCGCCGGATATGAAACTTTATCTTTCATGGATGGGTTCGCAGGTTATAATCAGATTCGCATGAACCCCGACGACAGCGCCAAGACAGCCTTCCGCACTCCTATGGGTAATTTTTGTTGGAAAGTTATGCCTTTCGGCCTCAAGAATGCGGGTGCTACGTATCAAAGGGCTATGACAGCAATCTTCCATGACATGATACACCGTACTGTGGAAGACTACGTCGACGATCTTATTATCAAATCCAGGAAGGAAAGTGATCACCTCACCGACCTTCAAGCGGTCTTTGATCGTTGCCGCCAGTATAACATGCGGATGAATCCATTGAAATGTGCCTTCGGCGTCTCCTCCGGCAAGTTCCTCGGCTTCTTGGTCAGTCGACAGGGCATCGACGTTGACCCCTCGAAAGCAGCCTCCATCCAAGAAATGCCCTCCCCCAAGAACACAAAGCAACTGAAGAGCTTCCTCGGCAAGGTCTCTTACCTCCGACGCTTCATACCCGCGCTGGCCGAGCTCATTACGCCATTTCAACACTTGACGCGTAAAAGCGCACCATGGAATTGGGGTGCGCCCCAACGGCAAGCATTTGAACAGATTAAGGCGGTCCTCATGTCACCGCAAACCATGGTCGTACCACAACGGGGCATCCCACTCCTACTCTACCTGACTTCCACACCCAGATCCATCGGGGCTTTGCTTGCCCAAGAAGTCGAAGGTGTCGAGCGTCCTGTTTATTACCTCAGTAGAGTGATCAGGGGACCCGAAGCCAACTACTCCGAGCTCGAGAAACACTGTCTAGCCTTGGTGTACGCCTCGCAGAAATTCAGACATTACTTTCTGGCGCACCAGATCACACTCGTCACCAAGGCTGACCCACTCCGTTACATGCTTACGCGTCCCGCCCTGTCTGGTCGACTCACCCGGTGGTTGTTGCTATTGGCCGAATTCGGTTTATCTATCAAGAATCCTACAGCTCTGCGGAGCCAAGCACTTGCAGACCTCCTGGCCTTCTTCCCACGCCAACAATGTGAACCGACATCGGATCAACTGCCTGGGGAGGAGACAGCCCTGATCACCGACATCGATGAACTGTGGACGCTTGAATTCGACGGCTCTGCCACTAGCAAAGGTCCCAATGGCACACCCCTCCGGCAAGGGGGTGCCGGCATAGTCCTCCGGGCCCCAGACGGTGTTACCACTTCACTATCTTTCAAACTTGCATTCCCGGTGTCTAACAACGAAGCTGAATACGAGGCACTTGTCATTGGCCTCATGATCGCCGTCAGTATGGGGGCTAAGGCGCTGTGTGTGAAAGGAGATTCAAATTTGGTCATGAAGCAGGCGGACGGGGAGTTCGCGGTCAAAGAACCAGCCTTGGCACCTTATCGTGCCTTGGTGCAACACTTGGAAGGAAGACTCGGCCATGTCCAGTATGAACATCACAATAGGTGCCACAACAGACATGCGGACAGCTTGGCCACGATCGCGTCAAAGATAGAGGTCGATGGTGAACAACGGATGCTAACCATCGTCAAGAGAATGGAACCATGCACAGCACTGAACCTAGTCCCGAGGGACGTTACTGCGGACGATTGGAGGCAACCGATTATCGACAAACTTAAAGCGCCATCTCTTGCTCATGCCTCCACCCTTACAGACTTTTCAATGATGGGAGATGTCTTATACAGGCGGTGTCCCGGAGGCACTCTAGCCAGATGTTTGGCACCGGAAGAGGCAAAACACAAATTACAGCTCGGCCACCAGAAGTGTTGTGGCCTCGACGGTCCCCCTCTATATCGTCGCCTCCAGCGTATGGGCCTATATTGGCCATCCATGGCCAAGGACGCCTCGGATATACAAAAGGACTGTCCCGAGTGCTTGTATGCACCTGACGGTGCAGAAGCTCTTGTCATTGACATCGAAGGTGACTGGCGCCAGCCTTTCATCCAGTATTTATCCCACGGGATTCTACCACCTGACCGCGGCTCAGCACGATCCATCAAGCGCAAGGCAGTCAAGTATTTTGTGACGGAAGGCGAGTTGTTTCGCAAGGGATTTTCGGGACGCACCCTGCGATGCTTGCAGGGTGCCCAAGTAGTCAAGGTCATTAACGAAGTACACAATGGTGATTGTGGTGAACATCAAGGCTCCCAGAAGCTGTATGCAGAATTACTAAGATTGGGGTATTATTGGCCGACTATGGAATCCGACTCCATCTCTCATGTCCGACGCTGCCAACCCTGCCAGCGGCACGCCGACAGGATACACACGCCAGCATCCGACTTGCGCATGATCTCAGCCCCGTGGCCATTTCATTCTTGGGCCCTCGACCTCATCGGCCCCATCCACCCGCCATCCAGACGCCATTCCATGGATCATGGTTGCTACTGAACGCTTCACGAAGTGGGTCGAAGCCGTACCTCTGCGGAGAGCCACGGGAGGTGCCGTTTCTAACTTCTTACGTGACGTCATCTGTCGTTTCGGCATCCCTCGATGTATTATATCTGACAATGGCACGCCATTCATTAACCGAGAGGTTCGAGCTCTCATGGAAGGGTACAACATCAGCCATGCTACATCAACTCCCTATTACCCGCAAGGTAATGGTCAAGCTGAAGCTTCCAACAAGACTTTGCTCCGAGTATTATCGCGAATGGTGCATGACGCCGACCGGTCATGGTCCGAACAACTGAATCTGGCACTCTGGGCCTACAGAACATCCCTGCACACAGCGACAAAGGCCACGCCCTTCTCTCTCGTCTACGGGGACGAGTGCGTGGTACCTGCCGAGATCGCAGAACCATCGGCTCGACTTTCTCTAAGCAGCGGTCTCGGAGATGAAACAGCCCGGCTGGCGGCACTTGACGGCCTCGACGAACGACGAGCCACGGCCCTGCGCCGCATGAAGAAGTATCATGAGCAGCTCACGAAAGCTTATGGGAAGACCGTCAAGCCACGTTCATTTATCGAGGGTGACCTTGTTCTTCAAGCCGCCAAACATGTGCGAGCCAACATGTCAGCTCCTAAATTCACGCCAAACTGGGAGGGCCCTTTCACGGTGCACGAAGCCCGCACTAATGGCTCATACCTCCTGCTCAACCACGACGACGGTCAGGTCTCGGCCCCCATCAACGGCCGCTACCTGAAGAAGTATTATGTTTAGTCACGGCAATGTTCCCCCAGCCCTATCCGCCCGCGTCATAGTACTCGCTCTCATAGCATTTTTGTACATGCGACATTGCTTACAGACTTGTAATTTTTGTTGATCTGTATAGCGTTCTACGCTACTCATGTAATGGCGTTTTGTCCCACGTCCTATCAATACAAAGTCATGCTGTTACCTCAGCTTCTGCCTAGCTAACACTCATTCTCAACCTATGCTTCCTAAGTCACTTTCTACGGGCGGGAATGGGAGAACATTCACAGGTGACCAAAATGCGCAAGACATTCAAAAAAAAAAGAAAGAAGAAAGAAGAGAGCAACCGAACACAACATGCAATAAGCCAAGATCATCGAAAATATATACATATACATCAAACGTTTACTAGCCATCGTTGAGCGCTACAACTACAGCAAAGTAACATACAAGCTATGAAAGTCTAGACAACAGCGATGCAACTGGGTGGGAGCTGAATGCCTGAAGTGCCTCCCGCTCTGCTTGTACCTCTGACCATCCAGCATCAAGCTCGGCCTGTCGCCTCAACCGTTCTGACTCTCGCCCATCCACCTCACCTCGCCGCCTCTGTAGATCGGACAACTGCCTCTGCAAATCGACGAGCTGTCTCTCTATCTCTGCTACCTGCATGTCAATCCCGGCCAACTCTGCGGTGATCTCTGACCGCTCCGCCTCTAACCCTGTACGGCGCCGCTCCAGCAACATCTCCCGCATGACCACGACTGCGCGCCTCTCATCCATCTCATGGCTGCCGCTCCTCGACCTAAAGAAATCTGCTAGCCAGTCCAGCTGCATGCCTAGTGATGTGAACGGAGCGAACTCTGAAAGCGACCGAGCAACGAACTCTGCAGTCCAACCCGTCGACGGCACACTAGCGAACGGCAGCAACCACTCCATAAACCCGGCAGACACCCACATCCGTAGTACTGGGTTCTCTACCCCCACCTCTCGAATGTCTGCGGGAACGCTGCCTTCACCAGTTCTAACCGGCGCACCATCTCCGCCGGTAGCTGGAGGCCCCCCCAAGTCGCCACATCCACCTGACCGCTCGAAGACCCTCTACTCATCTCTCCGGCTGTCGCGCCACTGCCGCCCGCTGCAGAAATCTCCGACATTCCACCCGCCCTCTGCGCACCAATCGTGGCTGAGTGCATCGCCAGTAGAGTAGCTCCAACCTCAACCACGGACTCCGGCAATGTGTCGTGCCGTCGCGCCACCACAGCCTGAACCGGTGTCTCCTGCTCATGAACCGGGGCAGCAACAACAGACTCGGGCTCCGCCATCACCACCATCACCTCCCACAACCTGCGTCTCCATGCCTGTCCACCAGTCCTCGTCAATATCAAACATCACTGTATCGCTCCCCTCTCCGCCGTATAGTGCCCCCACCGTTTCCTCAGTAGCAGGCAATGGACTCACCCTCCTCGTCACACCGGCCGCCAATATCTCAACGGCCTCAGTCTCATCACTGTCAACTGATCTGCCGGCCTCGGCTGCCATAGCCTCCTCGCCTTCGATCTCGGTCTCGGCCTCGCTACCCTCCGCGACCGCCTCTTCCTCGTCCCCCTGGCAAAACCGCTGTCAGTTCACAAATTATGATCAATATGCAAACCATATTCATACGACAAAAAGAAAGGACAGAAGCAAACCTCAGAGTCTAGCTCCTCTAATACGTCGCGCGGCCTCTTCGCCCCTGATATGTGTGGGGCTGATGTACCAGCACTAGCCTGACGCGCTGTCTCCATCATCCCCACTCGCAATGCCGATAAAGGGCCCTTGCCGGCCCCCGGCACCCTCGGCACCTCTGCAATAAGCTCCTCTCCGCGGTCCTCCCCTGGGGCAGCGTCCCCCAGCTCTCCGGCATCCTCCTCCGCCTCCCTCTCCGAGCTCGGAACAGAACTCCCGGTCACCAGTGACAGCATCCCGCACTGCCTCGCGACTGTGGCCGATATCAGACTCAGGGCTCGGTCGCATGCGAACACATCTACCTGTCGACGTGTGCCTGACGGCTGTGCCAGCCATCCGGCCCAGCTCCCTCGCAGCCGCTCCCACCAATGCGCATAATCCGCTGTCACCGCCCCTGCCACCTCTGTCCCTGGCTGCCTCCACTCTGTCGTCGGTGCCGGCCACTCGCGGGCTCTGTCATATCGTGTATACCCAAAAGCCGTCGCCACACTCCAAGGGCTGTCATAACCGCATGGGGGCTCTAGGTCATACCCGAATGCCAACGACAGACGGTCCGGGCAATACCTCGCCACATAATAGCAGCACTCGGCGGGCTTCCCGCCATCATCTGTCAACACCGGGAGCCAGCCGGGAAAATACGCAACCAATAGCGCCAGCTGTCCTGGCACTAACTCGCCTCTCCTGCTCAGATCTGTCGTCACCTCCTGCACGTGCAGCCATGGCGGCGTACCATATGACGCATGCATCTCCATATAGGGCCGTCGCTCGCATTCCTCCCGTTTGTCTAGAATCTGTGCCAACGGACACCCCGGCCTCCTGATGCCTGCCCAAGCAAACGCCCGAGACCCGCTGCACCATAACGCTACCTGCCGTGACCTGCCTGGACGGGTCACTGTCCCCATCGTCGGTGACGGATGTGCGAGTGGGTATCCATCAGGCCGGTACCCTGGAAAGCACTCGTACAGGTACCTCTGCAAGAACATCCAGTCCACGTACGTCGCCACCTGATACCGACCATATGACCGCTTCACGTCATTCACGAACTGATCTAGCCGCGAGTATAACGTGCCCAAATACACCGGAGCCAAGCCGACCCGCCTTCCCTGCGCCATCCGAATGGCCAAGGGAAACACCCTCGGGGAAATGCCATCCTCAGGTGTCCCCTCGAACACAAACCTGCAAGCAACGACCGGCAACATATGTCAGTTTGACGTTTTACATGGCAAGCAGGACATACGATATATTCACGCATAATCACATGACAGTACAAAATTTACCTCGACAAGAACATAGCCAAAAACGCCACCAACTCGTACCGATCGTTGCCATGATACGGCCCCATCACGAACTGGGCAGCATTGCCCAACCTCTGGCCTGTCCTCGCCTGCGGCGTACCATAGAACTGGCGCAGCCACCCACCGTACGTCCCCTTCCGGTGCTTCTTCGTCTCCGCCAGGATGTCTAGTAGCTGCGTCTGCAACAACCGCTCCTCCCCACTCAGCCGGGTCACCCGTGCATCCACCTCCCCGTGTATCGGCAGCCCTGTCAGCATCAACACATCGAGTAACGTCGGCCCGATCTCCCCGAACTCGGTCACGAACGTATGCGACTGCGTGCTCCATCTTGCCAGCAATCGGGTCATCCCTGGCGTATCCCTATATAACTCCAGCCCCCTCGCCGTGATATTGATCGCCGGCAACAGTCCCAGTGCCTGCAACACCTGCGCCCTCTCCGGTGTCTCCACCATATGCTCACACCAAAAGTCCCACCCTACCGGCATCGCACTATGGCCCTTGAACATCACCGGCGACCAAGGTATGTCCTCTCTCCCAATCAACAATGCCGGTACATACCTCGGCGACATCACAGGCGCCTCCGCCAGCTCGGCGCGCGAAGGTAGGGTGACGACAGCCGAGGCTCCTCTCCCATCGACGGACCACCCCACGGTGTCGTGAACGCTCCGTCTGCCACCCGAATAGCCAACTCCCTCCACAGCTCCCGGTCCGGTACACACGGTACTACTCCCCTCACCCCCAGCAATGTGTTTGTCTTATCCGGCTCCGGATCGTAGGACCTCCTACCGCCATCATCAAAGGTCAATGGCACTGCCGCCTCGACACCCGCTGATGGTATGGCCTCATCGACTGGCGGCGCCGGCACAGGTACAGTCATCATACCCCGCGGCGGTCGCGATGTACCCGCCGCGGCCCCTCGCGGCTTCGCCCACATCTTCTGCCGAACTTTCTTTGCTGCTGGCGTAGCTCCGGGCTGTAAGGTTGGGACTTGGGCCTGTCGGACACCCTGCGTGACCGACCCCCCCCCCCCCCCGTGCGGCCGACCCCCCGTGCTGGCCGACCCCCCTTGTGCGGCCGACCCCCTTGGCGTGGCCGACCCCCTCGTGCGGCCGACCCCCCATGGCTGGCCGACCCCCCTCCCCTCGCTGAGCCACCGACCTCTCCTCTCGGCCGACCCCCTGGCCCCGACGACCCCTCGCCCCCTTCCGCCTCTCTCTCTCACCACCCCTTTCTCTCTCTCTCTCTCTCTCTCTCTCTCTCTCTTTTTCTCTCTCTGGCTTTTGTTGGCACAAATGGCGGTGCCTCCCCCCCTCCCCCTCCTCCTTATAGGGGTGGGCCAAGATGCAATCTTGGCCCCTCATCTACCTTCCCATCCTTTCGCGCTCCCTTTCTTTTTTTCTTTTCTTTTTCTTTTTTTCCTTTTTCCTTTTTTTTCTTTTTCTTTTCTTTCTTTTCTTTTCTTTTTCTTTCTCTTTTCCTTTTTTACGCTCCCGTCCGCCGGCGCCTCGCCGCAGTTTGTCGCCCACGCACCGTCGCCACAATGACCGCCGTGCGCGCCCACGCGCCACCTCTACGGCCTTCGTCGCACGCACTCACATGACAACTCCGAGACTGGCCCCGTCGCCAGCGTGCCATTTCCTCGATCCACGTCGCCCGTCTTAACTCATCGCGCTCTCTGCAACGCGCGCTCAATGCCAATGGTCACTTGATGCTCGTCACCGACCGCGCTCAATTGCCACGACAACATCACCAAGTATTGTCCCCGCGACAATCGTCGCCATGCCCATGCACCACGACCATGTTACAAGCCTCCGGGCATAACACCCGTTCACCACACCATGCGCCCCCGCCATGGGCATGGAAGATCCCCGACCCACTCTCCAGAGTGTGCGGCATTCTGGGGGCTCCGCTCGTAGTGCTCCAGCACGAGGACCCCTCCCTGCGGCATGGGCTGAGCGCCATCACGGGCTAGCGCCATCGCCGGCTCAATCAAACTGCGGGACGGGCTTCGCGCCGTCGCCGGCTCAATCAAACTGCGGCATGGGCTGAGCGCCATCACGGGCTTAGCGCCATCGCCGGCTCAATCAAACTGCGGGACGGCTTCGTGCCGTCGCCGGCTCAATCAAACTGCGGCATGGGCTGAGCGCCATCACGGGCTAGCGCCATCGCCGGCTGGGACGGGTTGTATGCCGTCGCCGGCTCAATCAAACTGCGGCATGGGCTGAGCGCCATCACGGGCTAGCGCCATCGCCGGCTCAATCAAACTGCGGGACGGGCTCGATGCCGTCGGCCCAATCGAACCCGGCATGGGCTGAGCGCCATCACGGGCTTAGCGCCATCGCCGGCTCAATCAAACTGCTGCACGGGCTTAGCGTCA